>CM076975.1:48453447-48503447 GCA_039105355.1 Benthosema pterotum | reverse complement strand
CACCCAGCGAAGCCGTGTGGCTGGGATGCCCTCCTGGTAACATTTGAGCACCTGTCCTTCAAAATCTCTGTGCACGCCACTGTTTACAACCATGCTCGAACACCCATTTTTGGATGTGTGTAACGCATCCCCTTAAGCGGTGATGTGGGGACGGAGGCCACTGTGTGTTCAAGCACCGTTGACCTGGCATTGTCATGGGCTACATAGACTTCTATTGAGAAAGTCCATGGAGGAACAAGTGCAGGAGGGTGGGTGGTGACCTGTGGGGGTCTGCGGGAGGGGTCCGCGTGAGGGGTTGGTCCGCGGGTTCCGCGGGAGGGAGGGGTCTCCACGGGAGGTGTCTGGGGGGGTGACCAGCACTTATGGTCAGTGGTAACTTAAGTCATTCCAAATTAACCCCCCAAGGCCCGGAATTATTTCTACTTGAAATAAAACTGTTTTCAACCTTACTACTAGGTTGTACTACCATGATCTATTAAAAAAAGCACAAAAAATAATGTATTTATTCTAATTAATTAATTAAATAATGAATTATAATAAATTAAAAAAAATCTTTATCTTTTTGGGGATATCTTTTAATATAATGAATGTACATGTTCTAGACATTCTAATAATCACAAAAATATATTTATCGCAGTCATTTTACATACTTTTATTAGGGTTAAAGGCTAAAGGTCAAAGGTTAAAAATCATCAAAAATTGCAAGTCCAGAGATTAATTGAAGAGGCTAATTGCAGCCTCTGTGGGGGTATTGTTATGCAAATATCATGACCAATTTCAATGAAATTCTAAACAATCAACCTCAACCGTGATATTTATGTGAAAAAATAACAAAAAAATATAACATTTTTTTTTAAATAATTAAAGGGTTAATGTTGCTAAAAAGCTACATTTTTATTTTTTTTTTGTAGTGTTTGTGTCGTGACGCAACTGAACTAAACACATGTGTTTTCGTGTTGAAGGACCTGAATGTTGTTTTCCGTTGCAGCATCTCCAGCACCCCCAGTGACCATGGCTACCATGACTACCATGGATACCATGACTACCACGGCTACCATCGCTACCATGGCTACCATGGCTAACATGGCTAACATGGCTACCATGCCTACCATGGCTAACATGGCTAACATGGCTACCATGACGACCACACTGAACACAGGTTGGTATGTTGGACCCGATGTCCCTCTTTGATTGGGACACTCCCTCATTTCCTTTCCTCCAGTTTGTGAGACTTTTTGTGTTCAAAACTCTTCCCTTATTTTGAACTAGTGTTCAAAATATTATGTTGTAGACCCCTGATAGTTGGTGTGAAGCTTTTCGTCAGCGACAAGGTTCATGTTTTAGGTTGTCATTAGAGAATGTAAAAGATGTATCATATTTTTTTAAGTGGGGCGAAGCCACCACTTCCATCTGTTGGTATTATCTTGAACGCGCTCAGTGGGATCTGGTGCTCAGTGGGATCTGGTGCGTTCTAGTACCGTTGCCATGGAATTGTCATTGTATACACCGTGTCATGCCCTGCATCTGCCACTAGATGGGGTGGTTACATGGGTAGTGTGTAGTATTGCCTGTGTTCCTGTGGGTTTGCAAGTTTGGGGGACCGCCCAGAGACCACCACACGCAGTCGCCCCACTTCATTTTGCACAGGTGTGATTTTTTTTCTTAATTTGCTGCTTTTTTTTTGTTTTACGGAAAATAAAGGTATTGTACGTAAGTACAATACTTAATACAAAACAGCAGAAAGCAACAAACCAAAGATGAACATGATTATTTCCTTCTACAGTGCGGTGTCTTGGGCCGGCAGCAGACATAGCATTCCTATTGGACGGCTCAGGGAGTATTTCTGAGAGTGAATTCAGCAGCACCAAGACCTTTGTTACAGAGGTCATTCGCTCACTACTGAGCCTAAGACCAGATACACAGGTGGGTTTTCAGCAAAGTCAGTTGCCTTAAAACACTATACTGGCATTCTATAACTAAAAATACAGCTAAAACACCTCCAATACTTTTATTTCATTCATAAATAGAAAATATTTCACTCAATAGGGGCTGCTCCTGTCGCAGGTTGATGATGCCACATCCCAGATAGCAAAATGCATTGATTCAACGTTGAATTTTGGTTATCTAACCAAAATTCAACGTTGAATCAATGCATTTTGCTATCTGGGATGAGACTGTGTGGTTCAGCCCTATGGAATATGTGCAATGCACATGCTGATAAACACATTTAAAATATTGCTTTGATGCTCATATTACAGTTACAAAGTATAATAAGTTGTTGTAAGTTAAGTTGTTTTTTGTTAGCATATGCATTCCATATATTCCATAGAGCTAAACAACACATGCTCATGTGACATCATCAAACTGCGACAGGAGCACTGAAAGATTCTATATTTATGGAAGAACTAGGACACTGATGGTGTTTGTATTTGTTTATTTTAGTTATATATGGCAAGTATAATGTTTTAAGCCATATTTGTCTTATTAGCCAGGGATTCTTTTAACAAAACAAAAAGGACAACAATGTTATGGTTCTGAAGACACATGTCCAGCACTGTAGAGAGATGCACATACTCTGTGTTGGGAAAGTTCACTTTTATGAACTAGTTCAGTTCACTTCACAGTACACAAATATAAAAACGAACTAGTTCCGTTCATAATTCAACATTTTGAACTAAAGTTCAACGCTCCAAAAATACCTATATTTTAGTCATTTTTTGTTCTCTCTGGGAGAGAGGATCTTGGCATTTTAAGGGCGCTGAAATTGGCAACAGGTAACAACAAGTCCTAACAGGTCCTCACTAATGTACATGACTGGCCTCACTCTAGACACAGTCCATATATAACTGAGTAGCTATGCCTATATATGGACTTCTACAGCGTTACACCTGGTGTTACACGTGTTACGCGTTACACCTTTATCCCAGAACTCAAATGTATAAAAGGATAAAATACCACTATTCAGTGTGTCTCACAGGAGGGCTGTTTGCAGTTCAGAAACCTGCCGTCCAATGAGACACGGTAGATTCATGTGGTCCTTAATTCAACTTCAAAATAACTGAATTCGCACATAGCAATATGTAGCAATTGTCACAAGTTTATATATTTTACATTTTGAAAATAATAGGCAATTTGGTTACCCAGATGCCCTGAGTGCTCACAGATCCTGTATTCCATATATATATATATATATATATATATATATATATATATATATATATATATATATATATATATATATATATATATATATATATATATATATATATATATATATATATTTCCTGCAGCTGTACTGTGAAAACATTTGACTGATATCGACAGAGTCTGTCTCTCCGTACCTCCATTTCGTAAAGGTACCTCTGGACAAAACCTTGCCTAAACCCTCTCCTAGAGGGAGTGTTTAAGCAACCCCCAGAATCTAAGCTGCCCCCCTAGATTCAACTAATATGCAGTGTTGCCAATAAGCCACAAGGTGGAGTTTACCATTAGTGAGCACATGGTATCTAAACACCACTCTTTGCAAGACTAACTTTTGTTTGAGGGGGAAAAAAATGGAATATCATCTAATTGATACAATGAACGAATCAAAGAATGATTCATGACATTTATAATAGAACTGATTAAAATACATTTTCCTGGCTTGACCCTCAACCACTTTTTGCAGAATACTCAGTGATATCAATGTTTTTCTGTGTGTTTACAGTTCTCAGTCACTGAAATCTCCAGCAACCCCACTGTCTACTACTACTTTGATACTTTTAACACCTCAGAATCTTGGGAATATCAGATTTATAGTATAGATCGTCAAGATGGAGTTACTTTGACAGCTGAAGCAATTGAACTTGTTGTGTAAGTGCCTATAGAAACATTTCAGCACCACAGGCAGCTCCCTGTGCTGTTCTATGTTATATAGAAACACTTCAGCACCACAGACAGCTCCCTGTGCTGTTCTATGTTATATAGAAACACTTCAGCACCACAGACAGCTCCCTGTGCTGTTCTATGTTATATAGAAACACTTCAGCACCACAGACAGCTCCCTGTGCTGTTCTATACTCAACAAAAATTTAAACGCAACACTTTTGTTTTTGCTCCCATTTTTCATGGGATGGACTTAAAGACCTAAAACTCATTCCAGATATACAATATAACCATTTCTCTCAAACACTGTTCACAAATCTGCATAAATGTGTGGTATTGAGCACTTCTGCTTTGATGAAATATCCACCCCACCTCACAGGTGTGCCACATCAGGATGCAGGTGTGACATCATGATTAGTGCACAGGTGTACCTTAGACTGTCCACAACAAAAGGCCACTCTGAAATGTGCAGTTTTTTGTCTCTTTATTGGGGTTCTGAGGCCTCAGAACCAGTCAGTATCTGGTGACCACCATTTGCCTCATGCAGTGCAACACATCTTCTTCCCATAGAGTTTATCAGATTGTCAATTATGGCCTGTGAAATGTTGGTCCACTCCTCTTCCATGGCTATGTGAAGTTGCTGGATATTAGTGGGAACTGGTACACGCTGTAAACATGGTAATAACACAATATTACCACATTATTACCATTGGGACAGTGCATACCAGTTCCCACTAATATCCAGCAACTTCACATAGCCATGGAAGAGAAGTGGACCAACATTTCACAGGCCATAATTGACAATCTGATAAACTCTATGGGAAGAAGATGTGTTGCACTGCATGAGGCAAATGGTGGTCACCAGATACTGACTGGTTCTGAGGCCTCAGAACCCCAATAAAGAAACAAAAAACTGCACATATCAGAGTGGCCTTTTGTTGTGGACAGTCTGAGGTACACCTGTGCACTAATCATGATGTCACACCTGCATCCTGATGTGGCACACCTGTGAGGTGGGGTGGATATTTCATCAAAGCAGAAGTGCTCAATACCACACATTTATGCAGATTTGTGAACAGTGTTTGAGAGAAATGGTTATATTGTATATCTGGAATGAATTTTAGGTCTTTAAGTCCATCCCATGAAAAATGGGAGCAAAAACAAAAGTGTTGCGTTTAAATTTTTGTTGAGTATATGTTATATAGAAACACTTCAGCACCACAGACAGCTCCCTGTGCTGTTCTATGTTATATAGAAACACTTCAGCACCACAGACAGCTCACTGTGCTGTTCTATGTTATATAGAAACACTTCAGCACCACAGACAGCTCCCTGTGCTGTTCTATGTTATATAGAAACACTTCAGCACCACAGACAGCTCCCTGTGCTGTTCTATGTTATATACTACACCATACCACAATGCTCAAACACTTGATGACAATTATGAAGTGTTTCATAAACTGAAATGTTTTTTTCTCTTTGTTCCATTAGCCAAAATGTATTTGTAGAAAGTAGAGGATCCAGACCAGATGCAAAGAAGTTCCTGATAGTCATTACTGATGGGCTTTCTAGTGACCGTAGCGAATTACCCGATGCTATTGACCTAGTTGAAGCGAAGGGCATTATTCGTTTTGCCATTGGGGTAAGTGTGTGTGTGCATGCGTCTGTCTGTCTGTCTGTCTGTCTGTCTGTCTGTCTGTCTGTCTGTCTGTCTGTCTGTCTGTCTGTCTGTCTGTCTGTCTGTCTCTCTCTCTCTCTCTCTCTCTCTGTGTGTGTGTGTGTGTGTGTGTGTGTGTGTGTGTGTGTGTGTGTGTGCGTGTGCGTGCGTGCGTGCGTGTGTGATTGTCTACGAGCCTGTGTAGGCCTACTGTATAATTTATGTTGTGTCTCTACAGGTTGGAAGGAATTTTAGTAGTACTTTTGCAAAAGTAGAGTTGGACCTGATTGCTTCCGATCCATCCTCGATGTACAGGTTTCCAACGCTGAACAGCTCTGGAGCTCTTGACCAAATCACAGCAGCTATGGAGAATAACATGTGCGGTCGTAAGTAACAGTGGATAACGAAAAGTAGACGACGTGGGCGACGCTTGAAATTCATTGGCTATTGCTTAAATCTCCCCAGTATCGCCCGAAAACCTCAATTATATTTATCTTCTCGGCTCACGTTGCTCCGCCCACGTTTTGACCATCGCCTGTTCGCTTGCTATCTTCAGAATCTCTCGTCCATCCATCCATCCATCCATCCATGCATCCATCCATCCGTCCATCAATCCATCTCCATGTGCTTATCAGAGGTTGGGTTGCGGGGGCAACAGCTATACCAGAGACTCCCCTGTCCTGAGCAACCTGAGCGACCTCCTCCTGGGGGATCCCGAGATCATCCAAGGCTAGAGAGTCCATGTAATCCCTCCATCTGGTCCTTGGTCTGCCCCGGGGTCTCCTCCCAGTGGGACGTGCCTCAAGCACCTCCCTAGGGAGATGCTCGAGTATTGAATTCGTGACCTCGTTCTTTCGGTCATGACACACACCATCGGTGAGGGTAGGGATGACAGAGAGCTTCGCCAGAGAACTTTGCCTTCTGGTTCAACTCTCTGAGTCGCTATAGCGCACAACGGTGCGGTGTTGTGACTGCGGTACCACCGCTGGTTCTCCCGATTCCCCGACTAAAGAAAACAGCAAATGTAAAACAATTAACACCCATCTTTTACTTTCTCTAATAACAACCTAAAACATGAACCTTGAAAAAAACAAACAAGCAAACTTGTCCTTTAAGTACTGAAGTACAATTTTGCGGTGTTTGTACTTTGCCTGAGTATTTGCAATTTCAACTTCTACTCCACTAAATCTGCAGAGCAAAAACAAAAACAACAGAAAGCACCAAACCACAGATGAACATGAAACTGTTCTTCTTCCACAGTGCCGTGTCCTGGGGCAGCAGCAGATATTGCATTCCTATTGGACGGCTCAGAGAGTATTTCCGACAGAGATTTCAACAGAACCAAGACCTTCGTTAAAGATGTCATTCGCTCACTACTGCTCCAGGGAGAAGATACACGGGTGGGTGGTTAGAAAAGTCAGATTTTAACGTAACAAAAAGGACAAAGAGTTAACTTTAACGTTGTGGCTCTGAAGACACATGTACCATATTATGCCAGACAGGCTATTGTAATAATCTACTGTACTGTAGTACTGTTCTGGAAGGTAGTTCTTAAAAGGATCCCTGTCTAATGAGGCAGATATGGATAAATACATTATACTTGCTCTCTCTATAACTAGAATTGAACATTTAAAACAGAGTGAATAAGCTCTTTAGTTTAAAAATAGTTAATGTTTTTATGCCATGGGGGCAGCCATTTTACCGTGCCTGTCACATGGTCTCACAGTGATGACGTCACTAATGGGAATGCATCAAACATACATATTATGCCCACGTAATAGTTCAACCCCTCTGTTTTACAGTCTTTTATGTCACCAGTGGGGATCGCCATTGTCATAACAAACAGAACAGTGTATGTACATCAATGTTTTACGTTGCATTACTGGGTATCATCAATCATGAAACGTTCCATTAGCTGCACTCTGTGACGTCATCACTATGAGACCATGTAACAGGCACAGTAAAATGGTGGCCCCCATGGGATAAAAACATGAACATGAACGCTTAAAAGAATGATTGATGACATTCATAATAGAACTGATTAAAATACCTTTTCCAGGCTTGCTTCTCCAACACTCTGCAGAATAATCAGTGATTGTCTGTGTGTTCACAGTTCGCAGTTGCTGTATTCTGTAGCACCCCCACCGTCAACTACTACTTTGATAATTTTACCACATCAGGATCTTGGGAACATCAGATTGATAATATAGGTCGTCAAGGTGGAGGTACTAATACAGCTGCAGCAATTGAACTTGTTGTGTAAGTGCCTTTAGCTTCCTAACATACCACGATGCTCAAACATTTGGTGACAATTGTGTCAATTGTTAATATAAACTACTTCTTTTCTCTCTGTTTTATTTCCGACAGTCGAGATGTATTCGTAGAAAGCAGAGGATCTAGACCGAATGTGAACAAGATCCTGATAGTCATCACTGATGGACAGGCTTCTGATAGAAGTGAATTACCTAATGCGGTTTCCCTTGCTGAAGGGAAGGGCATTATTCGTTTTGCCATTGGGGTAAGTGTGTGTGTGTGTGTGTGTGTGTGTGTGTGTGTGTGTGTGTGTGTGTGTGTGTGTGTGTGTGTGTGTGTGTGTGTGTGTGTGTGTGTGTGTGTGTGTGTGTGTGTGACACTCAGCTTTGAATGTACTGTATGTGCAATGTGAGAATACATTTTGACACCAATGAATCCAGCGTAAGCGATAGTTCATGGAGGCACGGAGGGCAGAATGGTTTTTATTATACTCATCATTCTCAGTCAGTATTCATTCTGTTTCTGTAAATCAGCAGTCTTTCCCCATGTTAACTCCCCTCAGTCTCATTGGCTGTCAGCAAGTCACTCACGCCCACATTCAATCAGGTGTCTTTATAAGCAGTCAGTACTCTGTCCCCACTCTTCCTGCTAGCTGGCTCCATGTCCCTGTTCAGATGTAAGCGTTCAAATGTCCTCCACCTCCCCGGCCTCCTCCCTGTGGCACTAGTTCTGAGTGGCTAATTATGAGATGATCATGATTTGTGGATTATAGCATTGTGGTGTCTGGTTCTGTTATGGGTATCTGTGATCATCATGTGTTCTATGGTCTGTGATATGTTCGGTGTGTTTGGAATGATTGTATCCATGTTGTAATGTGTTTATGCTAGGCTCTGCTCGGGGGGTTGTTGATAATCAGAGCTGCGTCTCGGTGCCGAGACACAGAAATCTGAGATCAAATGTGATATCAGACCTATGTCTCGTTACATACATTTGATATCACACGAGCAGAGCCACACCGCCATACTAACATGCAAAAGCTTTGCAATAAATGGTCTATGGTCATTCTGAGCCGAAGTGTGTCAATGAACTACAATTTATGCTGTGTCTCCGTACCATACAGGTTGGAGGTGTTTTTAACAATCCTGCTGCAAAAGCAGAGTTGCACACTATTGCTTCTAGTCCACCCTCCATGCACGTGTTTCACGTGTCCAACGCTGAAGCTCTTGATGAAATCAATCAAATGTTGGAAAATAACATCTGTCACCCTCGTAAGTCTGTCTTTAGCCTGTCTGTTGTTGGTGTTTTATGCTGCGTTATTATTCATCAGAGTGATGGCCAACATTCACACGGGGCCTGATGGGATTTGGACTTAACACAAGCAGGA
This sequence comes from Benthosema pterotum, assembly GCA_039105355.1. Lineage (NCBI taxonomy): Eukaryota > Metazoa > Chordata > Actinopteri > Myctophiformes > Myctophidae > Benthosema > Benthosema pterotum. The sequence continues at coordinate 48,494,289 of CM076975.1, read as the reverse complement.
CTGGGAATGCAAATACTCTAATTAAGACTGTAACTCTTGGGTCACTGAGACCCGTAAAAACCTCACCCATTCTCTCCCCTCAAGAGTTCACACCTCCATGCCCAGAGCAGCTCTATTGTTCCAGCTAATGGCTCATTTATATTCCAATTGAATTTCCAACCAGGAAGGACAAAGGTTGGAAAACAGGTTTTTAGTGCTTTGAGGATTACGTGTGTGTGTCATGGAAGGTAGAATCGCTTCTAAATTCATATTTACAGACTAGACAATTATTACAGACGAAAAGAAAAACAGAGATGACTTGAATTGCATATTTAGGAAAAGTCATGGAAGGGGAACTTTTTCAGACCATCACAGGCAGAGAAAATCCACTTCAAAATCTCAAAAAAGGGGTCCTCACGGCCCCTTAGTCTTTCTAGTGTTAGGGGACAGGCAGCAGATTAGTGTGTGTATACTGCAGTTTATAGAGATCAGCACAATACATGCATCACATCTTTTCACAGCTGCTTGTGGTCCTATGCAGATGTAAACAGTAGAAGAGCTATTTAGCAGAACATCTGCTAAATAGCTCTATTCTGGCAGTATACCGTGTCTTCGGTTGATTCATGCTTATCATACTGTAATAGTCATTGTGTCTCCGTGTTGAAGGCCTGAATGTTATTCTCTTCCATTTCAACAGCTCCAACACGAAATCTCACTTGTGGTCCGAGACAAATCGAATTTGGTCTGAGTATACCTTACCTTAATGAAACAGGACTGAATGCAACCTCCGGACACTGGTCTGACCCGCGCTGCTCATATTTCTGGGAGGATGAGGATGGTGAAATGGTGTGGTACCATGTGGAGCGTCAGAATGCCACCTGTGGGAACGTATTGATGGTGACGAATTATGCTGTTATAATGTATTGTCTTTGTTAGTAGTAGTGGTTAACGGTGTGAAGCCTTTTCCTCAGTGGCGTGCACAGAGATTTTGGGATGCCGGGGTTTTGGGCGGTTAAAAACGTATAGATAACAGCATTTCGGCATCTACAAGTACAACTATACAAACACATTAGGCTACTGCTATATAAAACGGTTTGGGAAAAAAAATACACACAGCAAGAGAATAATGGCTTATTTTCCACTGACTGTTCTTAAAAACTGAATTTCAAGCTCAAGTCCCTTAGAATAACAACAGATTCCCCTATTGCTCTAAATAGGCCATGACTCTTGTGGACAACAAAGTGGTAGTTTTGTTTTATTGCTACAGTGTTGCTACAGTGTACCGCTGTTTTCTTGAATGCACTTTTTTTTTTTTAAAGAAGTGCACTTTTAAAAAGGGCATGTTGGTCCAGAGAGGGCCACTTGGGGGTGCTCAAGCACCCCTTTGCGTCTTCCTCTGCTTTTCCTCTCACAAGAAAGGACTTGCCTTTCCATTTTCTCTGTGAATTATCATGTGCTGTACAGTTATAGTGTATGAAACATTGCATTTAAATACATTTTGTTTAAAATATGACATACAGTACATTATGTTTACTGTTTAATTATGAGGAGGATACTGACACCTTGCTTCCAGCTGATGAGATGATTCACTCGACTGACCGTTCAGTGAACATCTTTCTGTCTTTCAGATCAACAAGACCCACGCCGTCTATGAGAACACTTTGTTTCTCTATTATTTGGATCCAGAGAGGTTCGCTCCTAGGATGTTTCACTTCTGCTGTGTCTATCCCCTGAACACGACTACCAGCCTAGATTCGCCTATCCGTGCCTATCAGTAAGTATCCTAACGTACTGTATGTTGAAAATGAGGGCTGGACATATCACTCCGATCCTGCGATCACTCCATTGGCTGCCTGTGTCATACCATATCGATTTTAAAGTCCTCCTACTTGTTTTTAAATCTATCCACAAAAATGCACCCGTTTACTTAATGAACCTCAGTTACAGACCTCCTAGAAATCCCCAGGGTAAAACCGAACACTAAAAAGTACGGTTAAGCAGCGTTTAGCTTTTATGGCCCAGTAACGTGGAACAGCCTATCGGCTAATCTTCGGCTCTCTGAATCCACATAAATCTTTAAACGAAACCTTAAAACATACCTTTTCAGCATTGCTTTTGCTTATTAATTTTAATTCTACTTATCCTTATCATAGTTCTCTTTCCCCCTGTCATTCTTTTCCTGTTCTCATGTTTTCTGTGAAGCACATTGTGTTGCACTTGTTGTATGAAATGTGCTATACAAATAAAGTTTTGATTGATTGATTGATTGAAGGAGAGGAGGAATTAAACAAAGTATAGGGTGCACTGATGACATCTTCATGAGGGCGGAATCAGACAAGCTGTTCCTGAGAGCAATTTCCATTAAAGCTCCCACGTGATATGAAAGACTGATCGTTCAAATTTGTTTATTTGTGGGGATAGCAGCTTTCTTACAGCTAAGTCCAAAAAGAAATTGTAAGAACTGGCCATGTTATAGTTGTGATTGAGGCTTTTTTTTAGGGATGTATGCTATTTGCTCTTTAGAGGACACGGGGAGAATACGATACAAACTGCACACAGAAGCGACCCAATGAGCACAGATCTAAAAAATGTCTAAAAATGTGAGTGAAAGTTTTTTTTAGAGGTCTAATCAGCGTCTAATCTAAGATGAGACCTCTAAAAACTTTCAGTTTTAGACGTTTTGTTCAACCCTTGTGCTCAGTGGGTAACTAGCTTTACGATGTGGGTGAAAGTTTCCCCCTACATATGGAAGCATACGGTAGACATTATCCAATTGGAAATCTAATTCCACAATAGCATTATAATTTTCCATATATCCGCAAGTTATTTGTGACAAAATTGAAATTGAAATGCAATAATTCAATTTGAATTTGAATTTTCATATCATGTATGGGCATTCCATGACAATATTAAAATTTAAATGGAAAAGCTGTTTCACATTTCATTTTGAAAGACTTAAACTGATATACAGAGGACTTTATTGAAATGCAATAAGAAAAACAGCTGCCCCAGGGTATGGCATTTACATTTCAGTGTCAACAAGCTCTTTTTTGGACAATAATTAAATTACAATGTAATTTTCCATCAACTTGCAAATTAAAATGGCAATGGCATTTAACATTTCATTTGCAAAGACTTAAACTGATCTACAGAGGACATTATTGAAATGCAATAAGAAAAACAGCTGCCCCAGGGTATGGCATTTACATTTCAGTGTCAACAAGCTCTTTTTTGGACAATATGTAAATTCAAATGCATTTTCTAACAACTTGAAAGTTTAAATGACAATGGCATAAAACATTTCATTTGCAAAGTCTTCATACTGCAGCAGGTCGGACAATATGAAAATGCAAAAGGAGAAACAGCGCCCCCCAGTCTATTCTGTTTTCATTTACATATTGCAACGCAACAAAGAGGACACTTTGAAATTGAAAATGGAATGTCAGTTCTCTTATCAAGGCGGGCCTTCACTTATGACGTCACTTCCTCAGTCTGTACTGCAGCTCCTCAGAGAAGCCGTTGAGGGCTTAGAGCGGCAAAATTCTCACCTCACACAACAATCAGTGATAGTCTAGTGTTAAGACATTGGTTTTGCAATGTGGCGGCCCGGGTTCGAATCCTTTCTATGGTATTAACTTTTTGGCCGGTAAACAACTGTTGCTAACTAACGTGTCCAATCACATTTTTTCAATTTGTTGTAGTTGTACTTGAATTGTACTGTAATTCTCCAAGCTTTTTTCACTTTTGTTGTAGCAGTCCAACTTGACATGTAGGCTACTGTAGGGAGTTCATATTCCATTCATTCATTCACTATTGTATGGACCTGGGGCAAAATCACCCCCCCCCCCCCTCCCCCCTAGGATAATTTCGTTGTAAGGAAGAAAGAACATATTTTTGAGAAATTATCCTAGGCCTAGGGGAGGGGGGGGGGGGTGATTTTGCCCCAGGTCCATACAATAGTGAATGAATGAATGGAATATGAACTCCCTACAGTAGCCTACATGTCAAGTTGGACTGCTACAACAAAAGTGAAAAAAGCTTGGAGAATTACAGTACAATTCAAGTACAACTACAACAAATTGAAAGAATGTGATTGGACACATTAGTTAGCAACAGTTGTTTACCGGCCAAAAAGTTAATACCATAGAGAGGAATCGAACCCGGGCCGCCACATTGCAAAACCAATGTCTTAACCACTAGACTATCACTGATTGTTGTGTGAGGTGAGAATTTTGCCGCTCTAAGCCCTCAACGGCTTCTCTGAGGAGCTGCAGTACAGACTGAGGAAGTGACGTCATAAGTGAAGGCCCGCCTTGATAAGAGAACTGACAGATTTCGTTTTCAATTTCAAAGTGTCCTCTTTGTTGCGTTGCAATATGTAAATGAAAACAGAATAGACTGGGGGGCGCTGTTTCTCCTTTTGCATTTTCATATTGTCCGACCTGCTGCAGTATGAAGACTTTGCAAATGAAATGTTTTATGCCATTGTCATTTAAACTTTCAAGTTGTTAGAAAATGCATTTGAATTTACATATTGTCCAAAAAAGAGCTTGTTGACACTGAAATGTAAATGCCATACCCTGGGGCAGCTGTTTTTCTTATTGCATTTCAATAATGTCCTCTGTAGATCAGTTTAAGTCTTTGCAAATGAAATGTTAAATGCCATTGCCATTTTAATTTGCAAGTTGATGGAAAATTACATTGTAATTTAATTATTGTCCAAAAAAGAGCTTGTTGACACTGAAATGTAAATGCCATACCCTGGAGCAGCTGTTTTTCTTATTGCATTTCAATAAAGTCCTCTGTATATCAGTTTAAGTCTTTCAAAATGAAATGTGAAACCGCTTTTTCCATTTAAATTTTAATATTGTCATGGAATGCCCATACATGATGTGAAAATTCAAATTCAAATTGAATTATTGCATTTCAATTTCAATTTTGTCACAAATAACTTGCGGATATATGGAAAATTATAATGCTATTGTGGAATTAGATTTCCAATTGGATAATGTCTACCGTATGTTTCCCCCTACAGTTTTAGTACTTGTGCTGCAAATGGAACCCAGGGCCTTCTAGCAGTAAGGCCATAACGCTACCCTGTCAACACCTGTTATAAATGTCCATTCTGCATGAGCCAGGACCGGATTTAGCCAGCCCTGCTAGGGTGGGCTGGAAGAATGGCAGGGTGGGACACTCCAAAGTTTTTCATATGAAGTAGAGGTTTTCAATCCTTTTGACACCGGGGCCCGCTATTATTCGGCATTTGAGCCACGGACCACCATTTGATGCCATTTTATCCCCAAAAACCCCCAAACTAAAGATTTATTTTGCTTTTGTCCACAATTCCAGGCTGGATTTGGGGAAACAAAACAGCCAAACATACAGATCAAAATGACCATTATTCTTCTACATTCTCTAGTTGTGTAGACTTGGGGCTAAGTCAGATGATGAATATTTTAACTCTTGAGAGCGTAAAAATGAAGCCAAATGGACTCTTGCGGGTCCATTTGGTTTCATGTTTACGCTCTCAAAGAGTTAGATCTGGTTAACCAACTTTCCACCATTTAGCTGGGGACCACTGGTGGTCCCCGGTCCACTGATGAAAACCACTGATATCACCTTTCGTTGGGTGCGCAGGATGCACGTTTGGGTGGGTGGCTCTGCCCACCCCTGCCCCCCCTCTATATCCGGCCCTGGCTGGCATGAGCTCATCCTTGTTGTTGTAACGGTACTGTAAAGCAGTGGTTTTCAACCTTTTTCATCCCAGGGACCAGCATTTATTCAGGATTTGAGCCACGGACCACCATTTGAGGACATTTTAGCCCCACAGACCCGAAATCTAAAGATGTATTTTGCTTTTGTCCACAATTCCAGGCTGGATTTGGGGAAACAAAACAGTCAAACATACATTCCAAAATGGCTAATTCAGAAGATGAATATTTTAACTCTTGAGAGCGTAAAAATGAAACCAAATGGACCCATTTGGTTTCATTTTTACGTTCTCAAGAGTTGCATCTGGTTCACCAACTTAGCTGGGGTCCACCTGGAAGCTTCTGAGGGACCACTGGTGGTCCCCGGACCACCTGTTGAAAACCCCTGCTGTAAAGTGTTCCAGATCTCGTTGATGAACCTTTAATTGTTTCCTTGGCAGGCCAAACTGTTCGGTTGAAGATAACACGTATGGCGAGGGTCCAGGACCCAAAGCACACATGGCCTTGTACAGAACCTCCAACTACAGTGAGCGTTACCCACCAGGAGAGGTCAGACTGCCGGTGGGCTCTGTCCTGTTTGTCGGAGTGCATGTTGAGTCCATAGATCCAGAATTTGTGGCGGTTCTGGACAACTGCTACGCCACTCGCTCCAACCGCTCCGATGACCCCGAGAGACACTTCCTCATTCGGAACAAGTATGTTTTCGTTTTTCAGCTTCAGCAGATGGTACTGTACTGTAATGTGTTGTGTTCAGTGTTGTAGTGGGACTTTTAGAAGTGGGGGGGACGCCTCTTAAAGGGGAATTCCACCCATTTTCATTTTTTATAGCGGATCCATTTGGTTCCATTTGCACACTCTCAGAAAAAAAATGAAAATGGGTGGAATTCCCCTTTAAGAGGCGCCCCCCCCACATCACAAAAAGGAAACTCATTAAGTAAGTAAGTAAGTAAATTTTATTTTTAAAGCACCTTTCTAAACAAAGTTACAAGGTGCTGTACATCAGAGACAAAGTACAATTTACAAATCAAACAATTTACAAATCAGACAAACACAATAAGCAATACAATAAAAGGGTGAAAATAAGCAGTAAAGTAAAACAATACGATAAAACATTTACAGGGCGAAGTGTAACCTAAATAAGTGCGTTTTTAGCATGGATTTGAAACTGTTAACGGAGGCTGCATTTTTTATGGTTAAAGGAAGAGCGTTCCATAATGTTGGTGCGACCACTGCAAACGCACGGTCACCTTTAGTTTTAAATTAACTAGCAGGTATGGACAGGAGGCCCTTGTCAGCAGACCGAAGGGCTCTTGTAGTTGGCTTTGCCACAAGTAAATCTGAAATATAAACTGGTGCTAGGCCATGTAGAGCCTTATACGTTATTAAAAGAATTTTAAAATTTATCCTAGATCTGATAGGGAGCCAATGTAGTTCAGCTAGTATTGGTGTTATATGTGTTCTGCGGTTAACATTTTTAAGCAATCTGGCAGCTGTGTTCTGAATTAATTGGAGTCTATGGATGGAGGAAGAATTGAGAAAGGTATAAAGCCCGTTGCAATAGTCGACACGGGATGAAATAAACGCATGGATAATTTTTTCCAGATCTTGTGGGGAGAGAGAGAGAGAACATGGTGAAACACATCTTGATGATGTCATCAAGATGTATTTCACCATGCACCATTTCACCATGAGCGTAAACATGAAACTCATGTTTCTCAGGTCTCATGTTTAGGCTCTCAAAGTGTTACATCTGGTTAACCAACTGTCCATCATTCAGCCTGGGGACCACCTGGAACTCTCTCAAGGACCACAGGTGGTCCCCGGACCACTGGTTGAAAACCCACTGAAATAAGTGGAGAATGAGGGATGGAAGAGTGACGTGACGTCACGGCATGGGGCCTATACACAGTGATGAGCAGTAACTTGCTACAAGTAGCTATAAGCTACATAGCTTTAACTACATTTTCCCAGTAACTAAACTTGCCCATCACTGCCTATACCCAACGTGAGCCTTCTTTTGCCGCAGGTGTCCTGTGAACAAACGTGAGGTGAGATTGATCGAGAGCGGCACTTCCCTCTACGCTCGCTTCTACGCCCTGCTCTATCTGATCGACGGAGAATACAGAGACATCTACCTTCACTGCAGCCTCCACCTGTGTGACCCCATGGCCTCCTCATGTGCTGTCGTGAGTTTCACCTTCATCCTCATCATCATAACCTTTATTTCAATTCGGAGCACAATTGAGGGGCATTCCCTCGTTTTTCCATGTAGCCGAATATATATAAAACAAAACACATTACAATTACAATTGCGAGTAAGGGTGCTGGTGATTATTTCCCCGAAATTGACTCGGGGAGGGCAGAGAGGACATTTTTTTATGGTCTTTTGTAGCTCATTCCAGTCAGAGGGAGCACTGATGGAAAAAGCTGTTCTAAAGTATGAATGAGCAAACAGAACATAGGGTTAAAACCAAGACCAAGCACTCACATCAGCCGGTGCAGGGAAGCAGGTAGTGCAGTACCCTCGCTAAAAACACTCCACACATCCGCCCCAAACACTTCTCCCTTAATTTTGACTCCAAAACTGTAGATTGCATTTCCCATTGCAATCATGACACTGCAGACTTGCTACCCAATGGTCCGCTGCAGTCTTAAAACGTACCTCTCTTCAGACTCCATCTTAGCCCCAGGGTCGGTCGGATTGACCATTGGGCGTATAGGGAGGTCTCCCGGTGGGCCACGACCCGTAGGGGGGTGGTTCCAGGCTGGATCTGGGAAACAAAACAGTCAAACATACAGATCAAAATGACCATTAGTCTTCAACATTTTCTAATTAGACTAGGACCAATTTAGATGAATATTTTAACTCTTGAGAGTGTTGACCAAATGGACCCGCAAGGGTCCATTTTGTTCATTCTACAAAAAGGTGTCCTAGAAGAATTGGATTTTCTGGTATATGATACTACATGACGTTTGAAAAGTATTTGGGGTTTGTGTGAACAAACGATATTGATATCATGACATTAAGAATCACTATATGTTGGCATATCGATTTCTTTGCCCACCCCTATGTTACCGTATAGTCCAAACAGGAGGTAATGAGAGCGTGTACATAAACATACAGTAGCACTAGTGTATGTAGTCATCAGGAAACATTCTATATACTTTGCATGTGTTATTTATTTATGTCTTTATCCCCCACCCTCTACAACACAGGATTGCTATGGGAGGCGACCGAGGCGTCGGCGTTCCACTTCCACAGCTGTAGCCGTGAACCCGGTCAGCGTTGGACCAATCATCTGTGAGTATCAACAACAAAGGAGACGTAGCTTGCGGAGTTAGTTCAGTCAGATATACTAGAGAGGTGCTGTGCTCCTGTGCTCTTTAAAGGACACATACTGAAGGGGTTAATATGCTGCACCTCATGTGGGTGTGTTCAGTATGTGCAAGACCCAATGTCATTGGCTGACGTGGCAGTCAGCTGACCAATTGAGTGGGGGTATTTAAGCTCTCTAGTCTGGTTGGTTCTTCCTGCGTTCCTCTTGCATTATGGTTGCTACAACCACCACCCCAGCACCACCGCTGGGCTCTGTTATTTCTCCTCCCCATGGGGCAGGGGTTTTCAACCTTTTTGACTCCAGGGACCACCATTTATTCAGCATTTGAGCCACGGACCACCATTTGATCACATTTTCCACACCAAAGACCTAAAATTGAAGAATTCTATTGCTTTTGTCCTCAATTCCAGGCTGTATTTTGCCAACAAAACAGTGTAAACTTCTTAATTAAGTGGTGCTAATTCAGATGATGAATATTTTAACTCTTGAGAGTGTAAACATTAAACCAAATGGAAACCAAATGGAAACCAAATGGACCCTTGCGGGTCCATTTGGTTTCATCTTTATGTTCTCAAGAGTTACATCTGGTTAACCAACTTAGCTTAGGACCACCTGGAACCCTCTCAAGGACCAGTGTGTTCCCCGGACCACTGGTTGAAAACCTATTTGTAAAGTGAAACATATATAATTTGGTCATTTATATATGACATGCAAAACAGATATAAGATCCTTAGTATTTTTTCTTTTAAAGTGGCTTGTATGAAAGGTGCCTCTTTCAAGCGGCTGGGCGGCTGTGGCTCAGGAGGTAGAGCAGGTCGGCCAATGATCCAGTGGTCGGCGGTTCAAATCCTGGCTCCTCCTGACTACATGTCAAAGTGTCCTTGAGCAAGACACTGAACCCAACCTTGCCTCCAGTGGTTGCCACCTCTGGTGTGTGTGTGAATGTACTTCCCAATGTATGAATGAATGGACCATTGTAAGCGCTTTGAGTATACACACTGTGCATAGAAAAGCGCTATAAAAATGCAATCCATTATTATTATTATTATTATTATTATTACAAGAGTTCACAAAAACAAAAAAATCCATATAAAAATGTAGCAGAGCCGAATGTAAAATACTATGCACACATAATTATTGGTTAATTTAACTATTGGTTAAATCTTTTCATGAGTTATCTGACCAATAATTGTTATCAGAACAATAAGAAATTTCATGAAATACACAACGATCTGAAAGTACTCACATCTCAGTGTTACAGCAAACTGGATTTGTTTTGTGTTTTCTTTTTAGCTAGTGAACCAGCCACTCCTTAATTAAATACATTTACAACGTGAATAAGTTCTGTGTTGCATCTTTAAACATTCCAATTTGTATTCTTTTTTTCAGGGGTAAATGCGGGAGAGTGAAACGGAGAGAAAAGAAGAGAGTCTTCCTAGAGGAGTCCCAAATATACTACTACGATTTTAGATATGCGATTCATATGAATCAGGTAGTTTTGTTAACATTTATACAAATGTTCTATTCTTACATCCCTACAAGGCTGTGTTGCCTTTTAGTAATATTAACCCCCTAATTCATTACAAATGATCATTTTTTGTTTTTTCACCTAAATATCATGGTTGATGTTCATTGTTTAGTATTTCATTGATTATGTCATTGTTTTCATTGTTCCTTGTTGTGTTATTTCATTGTTTAGTATTTAATTGCTCATGCTATTTGCATAGATATACCCCCCACAGAGGCTGCAAGTAACGCAATTAAAAAATCTCTGGACTTTTTGATGATTTTTAAATTTTGATCCTAATAGAAGTAAGTAAAATGCCTGCAATAAATATATATTTGTGGTCATTTTAGAATGTCTATAACATTTTATTACAATAAATTATATCTGGGCCCTTTAGGGATATTACACATGCTCTATAGTTTATGTAATTACAGTACAATCAACAATTAAATCCCAGTCGATCAATAAACTACTTGAGCATGAATTAATGACTTTTTGTGTTTTCTTTTTAAGTGATGATATGGTAGAGTGTATACAATAGAAGTTACAGACCCATAGGTCCATCATATAGCTGGGGACCCCCTGGAACCATTATGCAGTTGAGAGCGGTCCCCTGGATAAACCATACATGAAGAAGTCCTGGATCTGACCAGCATGAAGCAACTCTACATCTACCATCAAACCTGCATAGTCAGGGCTTGACACTAACACTTGCCCACTTGCCCTGGGCAAGTAAAAAAAATGGTGGGGCAAGTGAAGACTGCTACCTGGTTGCCCGATCGGGCAAGACCTCTGTGTCTTTCCCTGCTTTCTAGCTATCCACAATTCCAGGCTGGATTTGAGAAACAAAACAGGCAATTAACGTACACATCAAAATGACCTAATCTTCTACATTCTCTAGTTGTGTAGACCTGGGCTAATTAAGGTGATGAATTTTAACTCTTGAGAGTGTAAAAATGAAACCAAATGGACCCGCAAGGGTCCATTTGGTTTCATTTTTACGTTCTCAAGAGGAGAACGTAACCCTCTCAGGGACCACTGGTGGTCCCCGGACCACCTAAACCCCTGGTTTAAAGCACCCAAGTAGGAAGTAAACTTAAATGCAAAATTTACAATATATTTTTGGGGGGCAAGTGACCATGACCTGAGGGCAAGTAGAACCTGACTGCCCGATGGGCAAGTGCCTCTGAGACCTTAGTGTCAACCCCTGACAGATCTGTATATATCAGTGGTTTTCAACCTTTTTTTAATACCAGGGCCCACTATATGTATTCAGCATTTGAGCCATGGACCACCATTTGATGACATTTTAATCCCACAGACTCCACCTGTAAAGATTTATTTTGCTTTTGTCCACAATTCCAGCCTGGATTTCGGAGAAACAAAACAGTCAAACATACAGATCAAAATGACCATTAATCTTTTACATTCTCTAGTTGTGTAGACTTTGGCTAATTCGGATGATGATTATTCTAACTCTTCAGAATGTAAACATGAAACCAAATGGACCCGCAATAGTCCAATAATAGCAATAGTCCATTTGGCATCACTAGGCTACAGTAAATATTTTCCTGCAAGGATTGTGAATGTGCAGTTCATTTTAACTGAGTGTGCAAATTGAACCAAATGGACCCCAGTTACAGGACCATAAGGGACCATTCGGTTCAAATCTATCATTTGGCTGGGGATCCCGTGGAACTCCTTCAAGGACCCCTGGGGGGCCCGGCCTGGACCACAATTTGGGAATAACTGTTGCAAAGGAGGTCAAACAGACAACAAAACAAATATTGTCTACCCTGTACCTTTACTATACGAAAGACGAGATTGGTAAGGACCATAGAGCACCATTATACTGTACTGTGTATATATACTGCATTTTTGGTTTTAAAGGTGCAGTGAACTGGAAATGGAGGGCAGTTTACTTGAAGTCTCTGCCTGGAACACTGATATGAAGCTTCTGAATCAATCAGAGCTGACATTCCTAGGCTATGGGGCGCACAGAGTGAGGGACAACTGTTCATGGACACTTTTGCTGTCCCCTGCTGTTTGGGCATTGAACTACCATAGGCCTTCACCTCTCAGAGCAGGATGGAACCTTGTGATTAGGGAAGAGTGAGAGAGGGGACACGGGGGAAATGTTTGGTCACGCACACGTGTGAAGGAGAAGCGACTTTTCAGATGCCACCCGAAATAAAGCAGGGGGCGTGGCTTTGGTCTTGGAGGCAGGCTCAGCGCGGTTTTGACTGACAGGCTGTCAGCCAGGCAGGCAGAGCGCACTCGGAAAATACTTTGCGATGCGTTGCTGTACTGATTAATAATGATTGCTTTTTGTATTATTTATTGTTTGTATTGTTGTTTATTGTTTATTAAAATATCACGAAAGTGTACAAATTTCAATTCTACTTACTGTCCTTTTCTATTATGGATACTCAACAATGCGGTCCAGTGTTGCCCCATCCTGTGAGAGAAATAAGCGATCTTGTTATTATTTCTGGGCCCAAAAACGTCTTTATTCCATTTATTTCATCCAATTCAACCTGCATTCCTTGTTCTCCTGTTTCTATGCTTTTTATGACCATTTCAAGAACTTTTATTATATCCAACAAAGTGGTTAAGCATCAACAGAAGTGATTCAGGTATTGTTATTGAAGCAGGCTACTGATGGGCTGTTTCCATTGGCTGAGCCTGCTCGAAAGGTATACATACTATAAATTTAATCTTGGTCACTCTTGACCGTACCTTGGTCACTGTTGGCCAGTTGTGGTCCAGCTGCAACCTGATCAGTGATGACTGAAGGAGCGGAACGGTAATTTATTTTATTCTGTAAAGAATACTAAGCCTTGCCCTTGTTAACCATGGAATAAAGAGTTTATAAGGGATTTTGGTGCTCTAAGCATGTATGTAGGCTACTTTACCTAGTGAAAAAATAGCGCGCCACTCCGTGGCGCCACTTGGTGGCGCGCTATGAGCTTGTAAACATTTTTTAACTCAACATGTTTTCAGATGGGGGTCCCCAGCCAAATATAGATAATTCTGGTGGTCCTTGGAGTGAAATAGATTGAGCATTACTGAGAAAGGAACATAGATTTTTCAGAAAAACTTAATCTAGGGTCAGAAACTAGAGGCTAGACACTAGAATATTATGTCAGAAACTAGAATAGAACATCATAAACTAGAATATTATGTCAGAAACTAGTGTCAGAAACTAGAATAGGCCCCTAATAACTAGAATCTAGCATCAGGAACTATAGAATATAGAGTCAGAAACTAGAATATAACATCAGAAACTAAAATATTATATCAGAAACTAGTGTCAGAAAGTAGAATAGGCCCCTAATATCAGGAACTAGAATCTAGCATCAGAAACTATAGGATATAGAGTCAGAAACTAGAATATAACATCAGAAACTTGTGTCAGAAACTAGAATAAGTCCCTTATATCAGAAACTAGAATATAGGATATAGAATATAGGATATAGAGTCAGACACTAGAATATATAGCATCAGAAACTAGAATCTGTAGTGTCAGAAACTCGAATATAGTGTCAGAAACTAGAATCTAGAGCCAGAAACTAGAATCTGCAGTCGGAAATTAGAATATATTATCAGAATGTCTGCGATTACCAGACCATCAGTGAGACATGGGATCATGTCGCCTACAAAGCAAATCTTCGAATGACCTTATCATCAGAAGATGAGGCAAGGCAGTGGGTAAAACTACACAGCACCCAATGGAGGGTGGAGAGAACACGTGCAGGACTCGGGCGGAAAATTCTGTACAGGGTAAGACAGGTTTTATTAAAACAGTTCATGGAATCATGATAAGACAAGTTTAATGTGTATTAGCAAGTCACTAAATTACCTGTGTTGTCTCTATCAAGGTGGACTACAAATGCCAACATAATCAACATAGGAGCAAAGAGAACAAAGAGAACTTAGCAACCAAGAACACAAACTGCCCTGCTAAGATGACCGTGAAAGTTCAACGGACTCAAGGATTGTCGAGGAAAACCCAGTAAGTAACACATTGGTACACAGCACAGTACATTTTTGGTCTACTACTTACTCTAGTTTTGTAAAGAACATTAAAGAGCATTTTTGTCTACATTTGTGTCTCTCTTCAGAAGCAAAGATCCTCATATGCCTGGCTTCCCTACAACAGTGAGCATCCACTTTGAACACAACCACAACCTGAACGTTGCAGATGCACTTGGATACCGTGAGGTTGGAGATGAGGCAAAAGCAGCACTGGCCAAGTATTTTGAGGCAGGACACTCCCCAACTACAGCTTTAGACATGCTCAAGTTGGATCTGCTGGAGAAACATGGCAAAGACTATGTTGTTGCTGCAGCAAACAGAGAACTCTGTCCTCCTCTAGCATTCTGCTACAGGTAATCTGATATTTAGGAAGGAATTATGCTGTCTTTATTCTGTGCTGAATTATATTTATATTTAATCTATATTCTGTGCTGAATTATATTTAATCTATATTCGGAATTACATTTGTACTAATTATAGTTTTATTTTTCCACAGGTTCTACCATAAAATAGCTCACAAAGAGTATGGAAGTCCAACTGGGCTTGAGATGGAACAGGCTCTACAGAGAAAAGTTGAAGAGTACAACATTGAGTGCAAGGATCAATGTGCCGGGGTAACAATGTCCAGTGGCAAGTATCTGGTGGCCATATGCTCACCATTGATGAAAAGAGTGCACAAGCATGTAACCCACAGTGGGGAATTGTGCTTTATGGATGCTTCTGGCAACATGGACCGTGACAACCGCAGAGTGTTTGTGCTACTCACCCACTGCCCTGCTGGTGGTGTGCCACTGGGAATCATAATCACCCCATCCGAAGAAGAGCAGGTCATTTATGAGGGTTTGGAGCTTCTAAAAACCCTACTTGATGACCAGTGCTTTTCAGGCAGGGGTCAAAGAGGACCTGCAGTATTCCTTACAGATGACAGCAAGGCAGAGCAAGGGGCACTCAGGCGAGCCTTTCCCCAAGCAACACGTGTCCTCTGTACATTTCACATCCTGCAAGCATCTTGGAGGTGGTTGTGGAACAGCGAAAATAAAATACCCACAGCAGACCGGCCTCCACTCCTTGCTGTCATCAAGGATATGCTCTATGCCAAGGAGGAAACAGCATTCCACCGCCTGTACCATGAGGCTTTAGAGACTGATGTTGTTAACAGGTTGGTGAAATGTGTGACATATCGGGAAAAGTATCGAATCAACCCTTTTTTGTCTCTTTTTTTACCATATAGGTATTGGCCAATACTGTAAAGTATCATTATCGGCCATTATTTGTCATTATCGGTATCGGGTCGTATAGGCAAATCTTAAAGCAGGCTAACCACATATCCGACAGAGGGGTAAGGTTTTGACACTATGGCCATTAGATAAAATGTTGGGTCATCTGGAGTTTGCTTTGTAGTTGCCCAAGTGCACATCTGAGTGAGTTGGTGGTTCCTGGTTGGAGGAATTCATATAAGGTCTTTTTCATTTTTTTTATATTATTGTATATATTCTTCTCTGGTATCGATATTTGGTATCGGAAATTGTGGTATCGGATCGGAAATGAAGAAGTGGCATCAGGACATCCCTAAATAATAATAAATAAAATTAAATAATAATAAATAATAGTGTACTGTATATGTATTGTGTACTAGATATATTTTTAATTGCATTTCCAATGCAATGTTATTAATTCTCTTTTTTCACACTCTAAAGGTCCCCAAAGTTCAAGTTGTACCTGCAGAACCTATTCGTCAGGAGGCAGTGTTGGGCTCTGTGTTATAGAATCAACTTGCCCGTCAGAGGGAATAACACAAACAACTTTTGTGAGTCCTCGATGAGGATTTTAAAAGACAAGATCCTACTTCGCACAAAGGCGTACAACGCACCACAGCTGTTTGACTTTCTGGCTACCCGTTTAAGTGTCTACTACGAGACCAAACTAACCCACGCAGCTGTGGGGCGTTGGGAGGCCTTTCAGACATCAAAGTTCCTGGTGAAGGGCAACTGTGTTAAAATGGAGGACATCCAAAAGGTCAGTACTTTTTATTCTTTGTCATTTAACTAATTATTTAATATTTTCATTATTTATAATTATAAATGCAATGCCTAACTGAATAAAATTATTTGGAAAAGTTGGCAGTGTAACGACGTGCATTTCAATAATATGTCCTTTCTCTATTTCTATTTACATAGATTAATGCCTGCCACTTCAAGGTCAAAAGTTCCTCCAAACCTGGACAGACATATGATGTCGACATGGATCTGGAAGTGTGCACCTGCCCCATGGGTATTGTGTAGTAATAGATGGAAAAATACTACCTACATGGGTGGTAAAATGACTGGACAGGACTGTATACTTTGATAGCTCCAATATGTGGAGAGCAAACCAGGGAGGACCACCACTACATTGAGAACACCTGATCAGAGTTATCACTCTTTTGGCGACAGAGATCTCATACAATGACCACATACAGTATTAGTAGTGATAACAAAGTTGCAATCACAAACAGCTAGGACGTTCTGAAAACAGATAATGAAATGACAATCAAAAACTTTCTGTGATGACATAATGACACCATCAAAACAGCAGATCTACAAGTTGGTAGCAACACAATTCAAATCCAAGGTGACATACAGTATGTAAAATCATTCACAATAAACTCCCAAAAATATTTATCAGGTAGCAGTGGTGGGCCCTGCAAACACCAGGCTGGCGTGATGCTGCACTATCGCCTCCAAAGTGCAAACTTTCTGCCACAAGACGCAAAAGCGAAGGCAGAGCTCCACTACATTGCAACTGGTAGTAAGTACACAGTATTAAGTATTTTGAACACTAACTAGGTATTACATACAATAACAAACTTTGTATTTATGCACATACCTGGTTATAACATTACTTTTTTGTTTTTTAGCTGAGTTCCCTGTCAAGTTTTTCATGCCACTGAGGGAAAAGTGTGCCACTTGCCAAGAAGACACAAACGTGGGTACAGGGTCACACCAGGCCATCGACAATGCCACTTGCCAAGAAGGACGTTTCAAGATGGATGACTGTAGGACGTTTCAAGATGGCTGCGCCCTGTGGCATGCTGCTGCTTGGGTAAACTATTACAAACCAAAGTACTTCTAAACAATCGGAAACTAAAATGCCTCCCAAGAAACCTAACGCTGCCGCACAGGCCCATAGGACAACAATGGAGGAAGATATCGAGGATATTAAAAACTCTTTGAACTACGTGACGGCGGAGCTGAGCACGCTGGCCCAGCAATACGCTACTTTGCTCGATCTGGTGAATGAAGTGAAAACATTGAAGAATATCGTCAAAGAGAAAGAGAAAACCATCGATAAACTTGAGCAAAGACTAAACGATGTTGAACAGTACACAAGGATGGAAGATGTAATTATCAGTGGACTCAAAGTGAAGCCAAGATCCTACGCCAGGGCAGCTGCAGCAAACAGGAGCGATGGCGAGGACGCGGCGGTAGAGGAGCAACTATCACTCGAAAAGCAAGTCGTTCAATTCTTTGAGTCCAATGACATTACGATCAACCCTACAGATCTCGTGGCGTGCCACACGCTACCAAAGAAGGATGGTTCAGGATTCAACATCATCATACGATTTTGGAACAGAAAACAGAAAGTGGAGCTGTTGAAGCAGTGGAAGAAGCTGTTGGACACAGACGTGTTCATCAGCGAGCATCTCACCAAGAAGAACGCTGAGATTGCTAGAGAGGCCCGAAAGCTGAAGAAACAAGGCAAAATCCAGGCAACGTGGACCAGAAACTGCCGGGTGATTATAAAGCTGAAAGGGGACACGCCTGAAGAAGCACAGATACTAACGGTAAGAGATATCAAAGATCTCAACCAGTACACGTGAAGCTCTGCTATGTTTGCTGGTGCTTTTGGGCAAAGTGAAAAGCTTTCCTAAGCGAATGAAACTGTTTTTTTATTTTTTGTTTTTACTTTTCCCATGGAGAAACTTTGCAAGCCCCAAGCTTTCTCCTGGTTTGTTTTTCGGACATAATCGTCTTTTTTGTGCTGACATGCAGGACGTTTTCCAAGGATATGACTTTGGACTAGAAAATGACTTGAATATATTTTTTCCCATTTTTTTCCTTCACTTGAGGAGTATTTGGACATGGACTAGATCTACAGTACCAGGATGGACTTTTTTTTGTTTTATTTTTATTTTTTGGTATAGCCATGCAGGTGTGTGTTGGTGTGTGTGTGCGCATGTGTGAGTGGACAGTTGTGCTGAGGGATATCTGTTTAGATGACCATTCGTGTGGACTAGTAACATATTTGGATGTGATTGTGAGTGGCTCTGTAATTGCCCTATTAGGGATGTTCTGTTTGTGTGGACTAGAAACACACTTGGGCGTGATTGTGAGGGACTCTGTGATTACATTACTAGGGATGGCATGTTTGTACGGACTAGAAATCTATTCGGCTGTGATTGTGAGTGACTCTGTGATTACACAACTAGGGATGCTCTATTTGTGCGGAGTAGAAACATGTTCGGGTGTGATTGGCTCTGTGAATGAACTACTAGGGATGTTCCTGTGTGTAATCAGGAGAGGTAACATGACACTGCTGGCCTTGTGTGAGCATGTCTATCTGTGTGTTCCGACAACCCATATACAGTATGGATCTAAGTCTGACTGCCTGGATCTCTACCTATGGCAATTCCATTAGTTAAAAACCCATTCTTCCCTTTTTTAAACTGTGATGATGATGAACTTGCTATTAATGACGCTGCAAATGTTAACTTGAGAAGTTTAAATATCCAACTTTATGAACAATATACCTTTAACAACTTTGAATTTACAGACCATAAACCTTTCGAGTTTGGCTCTGATATAGATCCAGAAAATAATTTTTATAACAATATTAATAACAACTGCCAATATTTTACTGATGACCAATTCAAAAGTATAAAAAGGGAAGGGACATTCTCAATAATTCACTTCAATAGTAGAAGTTTAAATAAAAACTTCTGCAAAATTAAGGAATACCTGTCTCAATTTGACAAGTTCAGCGTCATCGCAGTTTCCGAAACCTGGCTTAATGGGGACATTGATGATCTAAATGTGTATTTGGATGGCTATGAATTATTTACCTCAAATAGAACTGATAGAGCTGGGGGAGGTGTTGCCTTATATGTTGATACTTCCTTAAAATGTAACATGGTCCAGAGTATGTCACACAACATAGATAACATCCTTGAATGCCTTACAGTTGAAATTGAGCTTGAGAAATGTAAAAATATGCTTATTAGTTGTATATATAGAACACCTGGAACATGCCTAGACATCTTTAATGAAAAACTTGATAATATGTTTAGTAAATTAAATAACAACAAAACGCTCATAGCCTGTGGCGACTTTAACGTAGACCTTTTAAACCCATATGGAAAGAGTAAAATAACAAATTTCATAGACACTATGTTCTGTAACAATCTATTCCCAGTCATTACCAAGCCAACCCGTATAACTATTGATACAGCCACTATTATTGATAATATTTTTACGAATGCAATTGACAGCCAATTAACCACGGGACTTCTTATTAACGACACTAGTGACCATTTGCCTGTTTTCGCTATCTTTCATAACTATGTTAAAAAAGAACCCAAACGCTTAAAAAGTAATTTTATCTTAACCAGACACAGAACACCTGAAGCCATTGAAGGACTCAAAAGGGACCTCAGTAGACAGTCTTGGAATGATGTATTTAATACAAATGACCCGAATAGTTCATATGATGCTTTTCTTTCCATTCTGTTACAACTATACGACAAACACTGCCCTTTGAAGAAAACTGTGATTAACTACTCCCACAAGCAGGAAGCTCCTTGGATCACTAAAGGTATCGAAAATGCCTGTAAAAAGAAAAATAATCTATATAGGAAATTTATTAAACTTAGAACAGTCGATGCTGAGAACAGATACAAGACCTATAAAAATAAGCTAACCAGTATTATACGATCTTGTAAAAAAGATTACTTCCACAATCAACTGGAAAAACAAAAGGGTAACATCAAAGCCACTTGGAAAACACTAAATGAACTAATTAGGAAAAAATCTAGTAAATGTAATTATCCAAGCTACTTTAAAAAAGAGAATGCAACAATAAAAGATACAAAAACAATAGCTAATGAATTTAATCACTTTTTTGTCAATGTTGGCCCAAGTCTAGCCAAGGAGATAAAAGACAACGGTAATACTGTTGGTCTGGACTACAAAAACATTAAACCAAATCCGCATTCCATCTTTTTAAAAAGTGTACATGTGCAAGAGATACTTGATATTGTAAAATCATTCAAAAATAAAAAATCTATTGACAATTCTGGCTTAGATATGACACTAATTAAAAATATAATTGATGTAATCGCTACGCCTCTAGTTCATATTTGCAACCAATCCTTTTTAACTGGTATTTTTCCAACCGCTATGAAAACTGCTAAAGTAATTCCCATCTTTAAAAGCGGTGATAAACACTTATTTACTAATTACAGGCCCATTTCACTGCTACCACAATTCTCCAAGATTCTGGAAAAATTATTTGTAAGCAGGCTAGACAGTTTTATCGACAAGCACCAGCTCTTGAGTAACCATCAATACGGCTTCAGGTCAAATGTGTCCACAACAATGGCAGTAAATGAACTAGTCGAGGCCATATCTAATGGTATTGATAATGGGGATCATACTGTTGGAGTCTTTATTGATTTAAAGAAAGCTTTCGACACTATCCACCACCAAATATTATTAAATAAAATGGAGAGATACGGCTTCAGGGGAGTGGCAAAAGCTTGGCTCGAAAATTATTTATTAGACAGACAACAGTATGTTCACCATGACAGTGTAAATTCCAACCTGCTAAATCTATCTTATGGAGTGCCACAGGGTTCTGTGCTAGGACCGAAACTATTCATTATGTATATAAACGATATCAGCTATGTATTACCCTCTCTTAAATGTGTGCTCTTCGCAGATGACACCAGTCTATATTGTGCCGGTAAAGACCTCGGACAGCTCCTGTATACAGTTAGAAGAGATCTTGAGACTCTGAAAAGTTGGTTTGATGTAAACAAACTATCACTAAACCTATCCAAAACTAAATATATCATCTTCTCCAACAAAAATATCAGTACCCCAGACAAATTAACAATCAATCATGTTGAAATTGAACAAGTTTATGAACACAAATTTCTGGGAGTTATAGTTGATAACAAACTCAGTTGGAAATCGCACATACACAATACGAAAACAAAAATATCCAAATCAATTGCTATTCTACATAAAGTGAAACACCTAGTAAATAGAAAATCTCTTCATATATTATATAACTCCCTCATACTTCCATACCTCACCTACTGTGTGGAAGTATGGGGGAATACCTACAAAACAATTATAAAACCGATATATATGCTTCAAAAAAAAGCTATACGAATTATTAACCAAAGTGATTTTCTCGCACCAACAAATCCACTGTTTCTGGACAACAAAATTCTTAAATTCCATGATCTAGTGGACCTAAATACTGCCGTATTTATGCATAAAGCACATAACAGGATACTCCCCCCCTGTATGCAGGAGCTTTTCGAAACCAGGGAGTCTGTGTACCCACTTAGGGGGACGGCTATTTTTAAAAAGAGAGCTGCTAGGACGAATACAATGGGCAGGTGCTTATCAGTAAAGGGAGTCAATCTCTGGAACAATCTTGATCCTGAATTAAAACTGTGCACAAAAATCGCTAAATTCAAAAATATGTTCAAAAATAAAACACTAGACAAATATAAAATATTAAAATCACAATAAATTACAAATTAGTATATGCTCATAGAAACATATGTATATCCAGATATGTACTTGTACGCTTGAATATATTTATATATTACATATAATGAGATATATAACTAAATTTTCTTTTTAATACATATAAATTATGTAGAGTTGATCCACTTGATAAACCCTTCCACACGCCTTCTTGCTTTTCCGTACTTGCTATATGAATTAGGAACTCCTGAGCTTCGTGATATTGATTTCTATATTCCTGTCTGATCTGACTTCATTGGATAGTGACCACGACAGTGTGCCATGTACTTATATATATAATGTACTTATAATGTAATGTACTTATAATGTAATGTACTCATGTATATACTTTGAGTTTTGTCATGAGGGGTAGGCATTCATAAGCTTCGGCTTCTGCCTATTCCTTTTCGGTGCCGCTAAGAATATGCTAATGCATTTATTTATTTTCCTGTGATTGTTATGTATACTTTCAAATTTTTGGTGCCGAAATAAAGATTACTACTACTACTACTAAGATGGGCAGAGAGAGGCAGACGCGCCAGTTGAAGAAGCACAACAGGGCATTTCAGAAGAAGGTAACAGTCTACTATTTCAAATTATATACACAGGACACAATAGACGTGCGCAGTGATGTCACCGCCCCGGTTCCAGAAGTGTTTTCTCCATTCATTTTTCTCATAGACTTTTCGAAAATAATTTATATAAAGACGATGACAAGGTCATGACAAATCATGAGGACACACACAATCTTTTGGGACGATCAAATCATTTCTAAGATGAAAAATGAAACAAAAAGTGCTGTATCCTGCCGTTTTCTACTTCTTACTAATTAGATATTATATGATATTATGTGTGTCATCATGATTTGTCATGACCCGAGTTTGTCTGTGGCAAAATCAACTTTATATAAATTATTTTAGAAAAGTCTATGAGAAAAAAGAATGGGGAAAACACTTCTGGAACTGGAGCGGTGACGTCACTGCGCAGGTCTATTACATAGGATTCAAAAATATTTGTTTTTTGTGATGACACCATTGCTTGAGCTTAACTGATTTTGTATTGTTTTTCAGCATCCCATGAAGCTGCAACAGCAACAATTGCCAGCATGTTTGAGGCCTTATTAGCCAAGATCAGAAGTGACTCGTCTTTGGTAGTACCAGGATTGGCTGCTGTGAAATCCTTCCAACGGATATCCGACAACCCAAGCAAGATTGCCACAGCCTTGCATATGTTTGCCCGTTGCTCAAACACAGGTTTGGCCTCTGTCAGATCTAAAGTCCGAAGGGCTCCCAGGCATGTTGGCCCTATGATCCCCACACAGCCAACAGCAGTGGCAAGACGCAGGCTGAAGCTTGGTGGAAAACGTAGGCTTGTTGCTGGACGCCCTAAAAAGATTACAACTGGACCTGATCATGTCTACAGCCAGCCATCTAAGAGGGCCAGAACCCTTGCTCCCCATATTTTGGAAAAATCTGTGTCAGAGAACAAAAGACACCCAAAATGATGTGATGTGATGTAATGACATGTACACACACACACACACACACACACACACACACACACACACACACACACACACACACTTTGTGAGTGTTTTAGAATGTAGAAAATTAATGGTCATTTCTCATTTGTATGTTTGTTCCTGAAATCCAGCCTGGGATTGTGGACAAAAACAAAATAAATCTTTAGTTTTGGGACCAAGTGGTGGTCCGTGGCTCTCAAATGCTGAATAAATAGTGGGCCCTGGTATGACTCTTATGACTCTGTGATTCTTATTATTGCAAGCAATTGGATTCCAGGTTGACAGAGATTGTTGCTTTATTTTAATTGGCGGACCGTTCTAAAAGTGGCTGAATTAATAGTGTGTTGTTATCCTTCCCTTTCTTCGTAAAATGGTGTTGCTTTAAACCGCATTGCAATATAAACTAATATAACGTCTCATACAGGGGAATCAAATCGCTTTGGCGTTGGTAACCAAATTGACCATTCTGCTGATATTCTATGCAAAAACACAACAACAAACGGGTGGGGAGTTCATGCGATATATTAAATAATCAGGCGATGTAATAAAGAAACCAAAACGGACGGATTAAACGGTTAAAATATTAAGTAGCATGATTAACAGCGCTATTTGGACAATAAATACAAAAAAGCAATCATTATTAATCAGTACAGCAACGCATCGCAAAGTATTTTCCGAGTGCGCTCTGCCTGCCTGGCTGACAGCCTGTCAGTCAAAACCGCGCTGAGCCTGCCTCCAAGACCAAAGCCACGCCCCCTGCTTTATTTCGGGTGGCATCTGAAAAATCGCGAAGGGGAACGGCAGCAAACAGTTTTTTGACCACAAGTAAAACAATAGAAAGGAAGAAATAAGAAGAAAATAAGAAATGTTTTTGTTATATGACGTTGAACTTCAACATTTACACTGATCACACGCAGCGAAGCTGAATGTTTTGGAGTTTGTTTGTTTATTTTGTTTTATAAACAACGACACTGGGAAACTATATGGACCTTTAAATGGTGCGTCTGAACTGCTACACCGTCCACATGCTGGGACTTGAATTAAAGGTAGGGGAAGTGATTTGAAATTCATGGTGTAGTACCAGCCTGGTGCACTAGGGGCCCCCAAAAGTAGCTACACTATGTGAACCTGCTGTCCTCTCCTGATTGGAGGAGAATTGTGGTGACCTGGGGAACTTTTATTAGCTCCTCTGCTAACGTGGGGGAGGGGGAAACTCCATATGTGGTTTCCACACCTTATAATAGAGCATTTTAACAGAAAAAAAATATTTTTTGGGTGATATCTGACAAAAGTGAAATCACTTCCCCTACCTTTAAGGTAGGAGTCGGACAAGTCTCCGTAACAACAACTGTACGATGAACTATATAAGCGACACATGGATGTTTACAAACATCCCTCATCTTTACTATGTGGTTTATTTCTACCACTATGTGTTCGTATATATATTCGTAACGAGTGAGTTTAAACCCAGTAATACACCGTCTGGATGCCAGACTGGCATTAAAAACAGGCTATTTCTGAATTAAGACACCTGTGTATGTGGAGGATACAGGAATGGGATAAAAACAGGTCAGCTTAACGTCTATTGTTTTTAATTGATAATTAAAAACAGGCAGCACGTTTTTGTTTTCAGGAAGTAATTAAAATGGACTTTTATGTAGTTTTTATTTTAAAATTACACAAAAGTGTTTTTCCCCCTTATTTTTTGGCTTGTGTTAGGTATGGATATGTGAACCAAATTCACCCCCCTCCTTTAAATGAGGGGGGTCCTCCTAAATGCCCTCCTAAATGCCCTCCTAAAAGCCCTGACTGCCCCACCAAACATGATGGAAGATAAATAAACCAAATTTCAATCAATATATTTCAATAGTATTTTATAATTGAAATTATTTGAAACACTATGCTACTAACTACAAATGTCGCACCACTAAACCAACAGTATTTTATCCTTGAAAACAGAAAACCCCCTGAGTGTCTGTTGCAACTTCATCTATCAACAACTGATGTTATTATTGATGCTTACTTGCCTAATATACGGTAAGTCCTGTCGCCAAAAATGGTATGGGTGCGACTTCATGAAGCCGCCCCCTAACATTTTTGATATCTTTAAAAAATAGGAGTATATATTTAGCATTTTTCTCTGTATCAGCCACTATGTAATTGTATTATTGATTTGTTCCAATGTTTGTTCACATTTCACTATAAATGTTGATCCCAACCATTGGCAGGGGGGAGGGGGGGGGGGTTCTATCTGTGGGGTGGAGGAGGGGGCAAGAGCAGCACCCAGAGCTCTTAATTGCTCCATTTGATTGGGCCACTATGCAAATGTAACTCTATACATATGTAGACCCATGTTTTGAACTTAGGCTCAAATGTTGTCTATAGAACCTTTAACTGCTTACTATAACTGAAGCATTCTCTGCCACCCTCTAGGGGGCAGCGTTTACTTAGCTACTGTTGTGTTCTGTGGGGTCAAGAGTCACATCAGACATTTCTGTTGTTGTGAAGTGTCACATTCACCATTCTGAGTTGCACATTACATTGTTTGGGAGCATTTCACCTAACAATAGTAAGTTTGCTCTTAATATTGTTATTTGGAAGTATATTGTGATCGCTGCTACTTTATTTTGTTAATAATGAGAATCAGCCTGCTGGCTTTAGTTGATGCCTTTTTGTTTGTTTGCAGTGCAGGGCTTGTTCAACATTGTCATTAACATTAAAGCAACTTATTGCGGAGTGTATTTCTACAATAACTATAGTTCATTGACACACTTCGGCTCAGAATGACCATAGACCTTTTATTGCAAAGCTTTTGCATGTTAGCATGGCGGTGTGGCTCTGCTCGTGTGATATCAAATCTATGTAACGAGACATAGGTCTGATATCACCTTTGATATCTCAGATTCCTGTGTCTCGGCACCGAGACGCAGCTCTGATCATCAACAACCCCCCGAGCAGAGCCTAGCATAAACACATTACAACATAGACACAATCATTCCAAACACACAACGAACATATTACAGACCATAGAACACATAATGATCACAGATACCCATAACAGAACTAGGCACCACAATATGTTACAATCCACAAATCATGATCATCTCATAATCGGCCACTCAGAACTAGTGCCACAGGGAGGAGGCCGGGGAGGTGGAGGAAATTTGAACGCTTACATTTGAACAGGCACATGGAGTCGACC
Source organism: Benthosema pterotum (assembly GCA_039105355.1). NCBI lineage: Eukaryota > Metazoa > Chordata > Actinopteri > Myctophiformes > Myctophidae > Benthosema > Benthosema pterotum. Next base: position 48,467,193 of record CM076975.1, on the reverse strand, counting down.
AGAAGGAAGGCTGAGAACAGAATGACTGCTTATAAAGAACACCTGATGAATGTGGGCGTGAGTGACTGCTGTCAGCCAATGAGAGTGAGGGGAGTAGACATGGAGAGAGACTGCTGATTTAAAGAAACAGAATGAATACTGACTGAGAATGAGGAGTATAATACAATAACCATTCTGCCCTCCGTGCCTCCATGAACTATCGCTTACGCTGGATTTTGTGAAATGTGAGTAAGGTCATCAGGGTTAAAGGCACCCTGGTGATTGGGAGATGAAATTAGAAATTCCAGCCCAATGCTCTGATTGTCAGGCGCTAAATGTCGTGACCACGGGGCGCCATGACGTCACTTGGCCTCCTATAAACATCGACACCGTCACGTGGCTATCATTTGGACCCCCGACAGATTCCGGCACATTTTTGTTGCATGCTTCACTCCTTGCAGTTGGAGCAGGTAAGGTGGACAATGCTTCCTCCTGCCAGAGGTGGACCTTCACGTCTCCTCCAAACACGTGACCGATATGAAGTGCAAAACACAACAGCAGCAGCCGCGCCTACAGTCAGACAGAGGTATCACCACTCCTACAACAAGGTAAAGCAAGAGATGTCCAGTTTTGTTTCTGAGAAGTGAGAATGTCTCCAGTGATGCACACAGCCAAAACCTCTCACATCCTGTCGCCGCACACCACACCTGCGATGGACCACAAGGAGTCATTTATGAAGTGGGGTTTGAGGGACAGAGCGGCAGGTGAGTACGATGGCGCTGAGCAGACCCTAATATAATCACCGGCGAGGTTGTCGTCCACATCTTCAAGCTTGATTTAGAACCAAGAGAGGAGTGCATGCTACGACAGTTGGACCTCTGACGTTATACACGAAAGAAGCGTGTCCAGGTGAACACTCCTGCTCAGGGGCACTTCAACACTAACTCTGGGATAGTCCGGATTCAAACTGTAATGCAAACTGTAATACTTGTGGGCTAATGCCCTATCAAAGATTTCAGAAGAATAGAGCTAAGTGAAACAGAGCTAAGTGAAAGCAAACTAGAGGAAAATTACAGGTTTCAAGGAAGAAAAACATAAATTTAACAAAAGACAAGACTGGGCCCAGCAACCGCATTTCGTTACGATCTCGGACTTTGATCCCAGTCATCTAATACGTACCTATAATGTATGATTCATATTCGGGCATGCTTTCAACGACGACAACATCTTTTCCTGTATTTGGAGCATCCGAACTCCATTGACTATCCATTACAAATCAAAGTAAGTAAGCGTTTTTCAGTGGTAATAGGACACGTGTGAGGGATTCTACATTAGTCGACAGTGTTACACATCGTATAAACGGGAGCCTATTTCAATTTCAGAGTCACGCTGTATAAAATAATAATTATAATAACAGTACTATTGGTGATAAGAACATAACCCGGGCTCTCTCTCTCTCGAGTGTTTAAAGTGGCCGTTTTGCACACATTCTAGGCTGTACACGTCAGAGCTTTCAGGATCTTCAACATCCTCATCCTCAGCGGACTCACGTTGTTGCTTTTCCGGTTGCTGTTGGCCGTCATGGCCGCCAGTTCCCAGCGGATGTCGTTGGGCAGTCCCTCCTGCTCCAGGTCCCACTGAATCACCGCCAGCTTGCACAGCGTCTTCAGGCTGGGGCTCAGGTCTAACACGTACAGGTCGTCGGCCGGCGTGTACCTCTTGTACTCCCCGACGTCCACCGGGAACGACTTGTACCTGTACCCTCTGAAGAGGATGATGCGGTCGCCCACCATGCAGCAGCACATGCGGAAGTTGGACATGGACAGACACGGCCCCTTCCCCTCCGGCTCGATCTTCTTCCAGGCGAAGGTGTCCGGGTTGAACTTCCAGAGGTCGTTGAACTCCCGCCGCGCGACCAGGTTCACGCCGCCGAATATGTACAGCTCCCCGTTGTAGGCGAAGGCCGAGTGGAAGGCGCGTCCGTCGGGAACGAGCTGCGCCGGCGTGGTGCTCAGCCAGCAGTTGGTCTCCGTGTCGAACACGCTGATGTTGTTGTAGTGGTAGTAGTGGTCGCCGAGGCCCCCGAAGACGAACATCCTCGTCTCGATCATGGTGGCCGAGTGGCAGGACGAGGCGGGCGACGGGGTGCCTCTGGTCTTGATCAGGGACCAGACCATTGTCGTCGTGTCCAGCTTGTGGATGTCGTTGGTGCGTCCGGTCTGATGGCTGTACCCCCCGTAGATGTACATGATCTTCTCCAAGACGCATGCCGAGTGGTTGATCCTCGCCAACGGAATGTTCCCGGAGACCGTGGGCTTGAACCATCTGTGTGTGTCGACGTAGAAGCCGTAGAGCAGGTCCGAGCACTCCCGTTTCTTGGTGATGCCCCCCCAGATGTAGATGATGTTGCCTATCAGCACGGCTGTGTGTCTGCAGCGAATGCAGGGCACCTCCAGGGGATGTTCCCCCGTGTCGTCCGTCACGGGGGGCAGCTTCAGCCAGGACAAAGACACTGTGTTGAAGATGTGGACGACAATCTCGCCGTAGTTGTAGGACTCCCTGTCAGAGTAGCCCCCAAAGTAGTAGACCTTGTGCCCCCTGGCCACGACAGCATGGCCTCCCTTTGGCCCTTTCAGGTATAACGTCCAGCGGATCATCCGTGAGATTCTGGGGAATCCTCTCCCTGCTCTGCAAAAGAATGCAGTCCCATGGCTCCACCTGCCAGTTAATGCTGACACGGTGGCAGGAATGTCACACGGAGTATGGCCAATCCCCAAAGTCCATGGGGTTGGGTTGGCCAGTGAGGAACGCTGGTTCTTTTTGATTTTTCAACCCAAACCTAATTTGTTTCACAAGTTATCACACTCTGTCATGCAAAGCCAGGTTAGTTTGGATATAGCCAATATACCATTATAAGCGAGCGTACTCCCACCTTGTGAATAACACTCACTATCAGGTCAGACGTTGAATGTCAGACGTTGAAGACTAGACAAAGCTGTTCTGCTCAGAGCATCTGTATGGTCCTCCGTTGTTATCGGATGTGTGCCGTGGGTAGGCCATAGCCTACTTGTGCGTGAGCAGAGGGAGTACCCTGAGTCCTCCTGGAGATGATACTCATGACAATACTTAATTATAATAAAGATCCCTTAATTTCCTCACCATTACGTCATCACCTAAACTGAACTGAACACCGAACACTGCGCACCAGTCGCCTAACGTGTGCCCGCTCCGCTCACTTGTGCCCGCTCATGGCTGTATATGACTTTCAGACATTTATAATATAAACCTTTTTCATGGCAGTTTTCAGCACCATATGATACCACACGATGCCAAGCAAAGTACAAAAAAAGTACAGTATGAAAAAAACTAAAACTCAAACTAAACTAAAACTAACTAAAGCTTTTTACGAAAATAAAAATTAACAAATGCACCCTAAAAATAATTAAAACTAACTAAATTAAAAAAAGAGAGAGTATAAACTAACTAAAACTAAACTAAAATGAAAAATCCATAACTATAAATACCCTGTGTTATACCGGTACTTTGACTGCACAACATCTGTTTCTCAGGAATGTTTTTTTTGCAAAAGAAGTGTTTTTTCTGTGTGAGACATTAAGACAAAAAGTAAGGAAAAAAGTAAGTAAGAAAATAAATACTAAACCCGTGACCCATGTAACGCTGGCCATGGTACTGCAACTCTATCCTTTCTATCCTCTATCTATCATGCCATTATTATAAAAAAGAGTTGCATTGCAGCTAAACTCGCCTGTCACCAAACTGAAGCCAAAAGTAAATCTGACTCCATTGTCTCTGCTTCACCTGCTCTCAGCGCTATAGAAGGACCTCATGCACACATACAGAACAACTGTTCTGTGTTCTGCCTGTGTTTAATGGCTGCCTCATTGGAAAGGCATTGAGGGGGCATCGAACACAGGCAGAACACAAAACATTGATACCTGAGTGTTATATAACCCGGGTTACCCATGGGCCAGATTGGGGATTCCGCCAGGGAGAGAGCAGATTGAGCTCATGCTTCCTTCAAGGCATGAGGAGTCGTGCCATCTTCTTTTCGCCTGGCAGGGGTGAGTTTCCCTGGTTGGACGTAGCGCAAGGAACACGTTATTCCAACCAGTTCCTGTCCCCTCCATCAGGCGCCCCGGCTGGCCAGGGGGAGGCAGTTTAGAGCCCAGGATTACAGCATGTTTTTGTGAGGGTATCTACCCTAGGGGACACAAGGAGAAAACATGCAAACTCCACACAGAAAGGCCCTTTCGTCAACCCCGCCTCGGGTATGGGCACTGATGACACGGAGGAGCAGACACGCCGCCAGCACCCACAGCAGCGCCCCCTAGCGGGAATCGAACCCAGGAACTTCTGTGAGGCTAGAAGGGCACTGTGCCTGCGTGCTCCGTGATTTGTTTTTTAACACAAGTCCTGGGAGAACATTTGCGCAGCCTAGCGGATTGTGTATTGCTGGTTGATATTTTCCAATAAATCCCCAAACAGCATGACTGATATGCTACTTTAGGAGCCCTACTTAGTACTTAGTATTTCCTTTCATTCTGGAGATTTCTGCCCCTGCCCCCTCTAACACTATCTGCAGGTCCCTGCAGATTCTGTTACAAAAGTATTTTTCCATGCAGGAGGAGGTTCATCATAACGACAGTTTGCACTTCCCTGTTTTAGAAGACACATCACTATTCACACACTGTCAGGTAAGAAGTCTTTCCTAATCTTTATTATGGTTATGTGACAGTAATACTGGTGACAGTAACAAAGTATATTCACTTTATATATCAGATTCATAGTTTCTTACATTTTAATCAGATTGGTCACAGCTTCAAAAATAATTTAATCATGATTAATCATCTTTCGAAATATGTCCAAAATATGCCATGTTTCCCTGTACAGGATTGGTAGAGTGGTAGATTATTTTTCTTTTTATATTTAATATTTATCAAAATAGATGATTTACAAGGCCCTAATGCTTGTAGATCCCTCAAGCACTGTTCTTCCCCCATTCTCAATCCATCTATAGGGTAAAACAGGGGTTTTCAACCAGTGGTCCGGGCACCACCAGTGGTCCTTGAGAGGGTTCCAGGTGGTCCTCGGCTAAGTTGGTTAACCAGATGTAACTCTTGAGACTCTCAAGAGATAAAATATTCATCATCTTACTTAGCCCAAGTCTAATCAAGTAGAGGATTAATGGTCATTTTGATCTGAATGTTTGCCTGTTTTGGTTCCCAAATCCAGCCTGGAATTGTGGACAAAAGCAAAATGAAATCTTTAGTTTTGGTGGTCCGTGGTTCAAATGCTGAATAAATGGTGGGCCCTGGGATGAAAAGGTTGAAAACCCTGGGTGTAAAAGAACCTCAGGCTCCATTGGACTGACCCCATGTAGTGAACAGAGTTTATGTACAGTATAACTCCATCTACGGGGAGAGGGAGACACAGCTATACATGTATGTCTCCGTAGCTGTGTTCTACCCATTTATTTTCCAATGGGAAAATGCTCAGTGGGTTGAGTCAGTGTGCACGTGCATTAATTCAATATTTTAATCAAATGAATCAAGAAAATTAATTAATGCTATTAACTCGTTATATTCGGCAGACTTAATCAGTATTTGTAAGGGTTTTTTATGATCCTATAGTTTAGTGAGGCCTGTCTGGTTTAAGCTTTTCAATACTGTCTCTAGTCAAAATGGTTATAATATTTAAAAAATGGTTATAATAAGAACAATTATAATAATTAACATTATTTATATAGCACCTACTAAACTGCGAAAAAAATATATAAATAATAACTCAGAAGTTACAGATCATTTCGGAGATTGAAATCAAAGCAAATGGATCCTTGACCTTGACACACACAGGCAACTATGCTGGCACACGCGCACCTGCCTGCTTAACAGAAGTTTGCAAAGTTAGCATAGCAGAAAGCGCTGGCTAACCCATTCATATGGATTATAGTTTTGTTAGTTAAGATTAAAACAGCAAAGCTTATTGTTAAATTGTAATATCAAGTCCTTGAGTTCTTGAGTCTTCTTGTCTCTGTGTGTGCTGCGCTCTCTTACGTGTGTGTCAGAGCGAGGGCGAAGGGAAGAGAGCCATACAGTACAGAGATTGCGACATTGAGGAGTCAGAAACCTAGCACTCGCTTTGCATACTTGTCCCGCTTTTCAATAGCAGTCTATGTATAAGAGCCACCATTGGACTGGCCCCATGAAGTGAACCGAGTTGTCGTAACTCCGTCTATACTGGAATGATCTGCACCTCGCTCAGCAGTAGTGTGTGTACTTGTCTCTTGTTATATGGGTCTCTCATCTCTCTCAAACTGAGGCACAGTGAGAGGAAAAACTATGATTATTAAAGGGTTTATATCATATCCAAGGGCGCCTGTCAACCAATTTCGCACCAACTCACCAGCAAAAAAGCACCAGATTTTCCGCCAGGAGTTTTTCACTAATTTGGGAGCTAGGGGGGTCTGAAAAACCGCTAAATATAGCGTCAAATGCGTCAAGTTGGCAACAGTGACTATGAGTCGTGTGTCATTTGAGATGGCTGGATAAAACCTTTAGTTTTATGTGAACAAGGAAACACCAATGAGGAAATAGACTGAAGTAGACAAACCAGATTCTCAATGTCAAGTTCAATGTTTACAAGTATATGCTTGAATGTGTGTGTGTGTGTGTGCGTGCGTGCGTGCGTGTGTGTGTGTGTGTGTGTGTGTGTGTGTGTGTGTGTGTGTGTGTGTGTGTGTGTGTGTGTGTGTGTGTGCATGTGTGCACGTGTGCACGTGCGTGTGCATGAATTATAGGCCTACACGTTTTGTTTTTCATAGGTTGCTATGCTCAGAATGTTTTGTATTCCTTAGCTTGCAATATACAATATCCACACTCCCTCAGCAATTGTGTCTAATTTTACACAGCTGCGATGGGAATGATGCAATTTGGGAACAATGAAAATCTGGAATACATACCCCATCCTATTATACCTGCTAGATCTTTTGTGCATGCAAGTTTAATGGAATGTTGGCAACGGGGTCATTGTTGACGTTGTGAATGATGCAATGCAAAAAGTCACAAAATAAATAAATAAAATGAACCAAAAAATGAAGCAAAACCATGAAAAAATGACATCACATTATGCTGTTCCATTCCTCCTGCAGGCTGCAGCCATGGCGACAGCCAGCAGTCTCCTGTCTGAAGATCAGTTCCTGTGTTCCATCTGTCTGGATGTGTTCACCCAGCCTGTCTCTCTTCCATGTGGACACAACTTCTGTAAGGCCTGCATCACTGACTGCTGGAACTCCACTGGACTCTGCCAGTGTGCAATGTGCAAGGAGACGTTCCAAAGAAGACCTGAGCTCCGTGTCAACTGTTTCATCTCTGAGATGGTGGAGCAGTTCAGGAAGTCAGTTCAGGTGACAGAAGAGAAAGAGAGAGAAGACGATGTTCCAGGGATATTGTGTGACGTCTGTATCGACACCAAGATGAAAGCCGTCAAGTCCTGCCTGGTCTGTTTGACTTCTTACTGCGAGACTCACCTTGAACCACACCGTAGAGTTCAGACCCTCAAGACCCACCAGCTGGTGGAACCTCTGGGGAGCATGGAGGACAGAATGTGTAAGAAACACAACAAGATATTGGAGCTCTTCTGCAGGAAGGAGCAGATGTGTATCTGCATACTGTGCTCACAAACAGACCACAGGAGCCACGATGTGGTCGCTTTGGAGGACGAGAGTGGAAAGAGAAAGGAGAAGATAAGGAAGACCAAAACAGAGTGTGAACAAATAATCCAAGAGAGGGAACTGGAGCTCCTGGAGGTCAGACGTTCAGCAGAAGTCGACAATGAAGCGTCAGAGAAGGAGACAGCAGATAGCGTGGAGGTCCTCACTGTTCTGGTGGCCTCCATTCAGAAGAGGATATCTGAGCTACTGGAGGTGATTGAAAGGAAACAGAAAGCAGTACAGGAGAAGGCTGAGCAGTCGATCGCAGAGCTTCAACAGGACATCGCTGTACTACAGAAGACCAGCATGGAGTGTGAGAAGCTCTCACGCAGTGAGGACCACCTTCAAGTCCTGATCTACGGCGTTCCTTCACTACAAACCATCTCACCATGTTCTGACTGGTCTAAAGTCCTTACGGACAATCAATTCTCCGTAGGGACTGTGAGAGCAGCTGTGATTAAGATGGAGAAGACACTAAATGAAGGGATGGAGGCACTGATTAAACAATTGGCAGAACGTCATCTTCAAGTAACACCACCTCCACCTCCACTTCCAGCTCCTCGTCATCAACTTCCAAAGGCTCGTCCTCCTCCTCGTCCCACACCTCCTCCGTCTCTCCACAGTCAGGCCTGCTCCTCCAAGCAGCACCCCTCCCCAACCCCCTCCTCCATCAAACCTACAACCTCCCTCAAAGCTGAGGGCCTATTCTCCTCCTCTCAAAAGTCTTGCGTGCCAAACCCCTTCTCCCCAAAGCCCCCTTCCTCAGACTACGAGACGCGTCAAGCTTTTCAACAAATTGCTCTCTCATACGCAAAGGATCAAGCCAAGAAATGTCAACTCGCTGAAGAAATACGTCAACGTATTGCTTCTCTGGCAATAAATCGTAATGAAAGTATAAAGTATACAGTACTACGCTGACTGTCCCTCAATCCATTGTCGTGATATGTGATGGCTGTAGGTGTGATATTTCATCATCCTACTGGTATCGCTGTACCATGTCCATGTGTCCTGACTACGGCCTGTGTGCTACCTGTTCTAGCAGTACCTGGTATCATATTGAACGTATTTTAGTTTTTAAGCGAGTATTTGGACGTGAGCCATACATGTAACATTGGACTACTGAATTAAATAATGCGTTTGGGCCCCTCTTGGCATACGGTAGGAAGAAGAAAGAAAGAAAGAAAGAAAGAAAGAAAGAAAGAAAGAAAGAAAGAAAGAAAGAAAGAAAGAAAGAAAGAAAGAAAGAAAGAAAGAAAGAAAGAAAGAAAGAAAGAAAGAATTCCACAGGCACAATCTTGCAACACGTGTCTATCATTCACCTAAAGTGCAGAGCTGAACTCGTAAATATTAAAAACACAGAGAGACATGGACAGTGTAGCCTCGACACCCAGGCTTTCATTTTCGTTCGCCTTGCACGAAAACGGAAAGCCTGGACTAACGCACGTTAGAAAGTGGCCTTCAAGTGGAAGTGAACCTTCCAGGGTGGGCGTCGCTCTAAATGATGTGACGTAGAACAGCAGTGGACGGGCGCGGGAGGGGCCGGGGATGACGACACGTTAGTGAGATCAAATCAGAGCGCAGCACTTCCGCCGTGTGGATCCCACGACACCCTGCCCCCCAAGGCCAAAATCATTGAGGGCTAGACCAGGCTATGGACAGTGTGACTGTTGTCCCGTTGAAAATCTGCAAAACAGTCCGTCACAAGTAACTCCCTGGCTCTGTGAGTCCACCATGCCTCATGACTACGCTCCTTGTGTGGTTGGCAGTGTGTCACACCTCGCGACACGCTCCATCCATACATGGACATCCCAGTTATGAAGACCACAGCACTGGCCCTGGTTAGCCACACATGGAGAAAACTGGACCATCACCTACATTTGCATATTATGGAGCTCACCTGTTCTGACAATCCACATGTTCCACCAATCCTTCCTCTTCGATGCATCCCTTTTGTCTGATCGATAACCTGTTTGAATAACAGCAATATTTGTATATAGTATATAGCAATGGATTTCAACCAGTGATCCGGGGACCACCATTGGTCCCTGAGAGGATTCCAGGTGGTGCCCAGCTAAATGATAGACAGTTGGTAAACAAATGGATCCTAATACATCTGTAACTCTTGAGAGCGTAAAATTATACAGGTCCATTTGGTATAATTTTACGTTCTCAAGAGTTAAATTATATTTAAACATCTGAATTAATTTTCAAGAATGTACAACACCTTTAGAAAATGTAGAATTGTTATTTTGACCAGTGTTTTGCCAGTTATCTTTTGTTGTTGACACAAACGTGAAAATCCTTAGTTTTGGGTCCGAGAGACTAAACTCAACATCAACTGGTGATCTCTGGCTAAAATGCAGAATAAATAGTGGGCCCTGGTATGAAAAAGGTTGAAAACTCCTGGTATATTAGTATTTGGTATATTAAGCATGTTAGAATATGTAGTATTCACTCACAGTAACATACAGAGTCATGTTAGAAATATAGTGGAGGCAAGGTGGGGTTCAGTGCCTTGCCCAAGGACACTTCGATATGTAGACAGGAGGAGCCGGGATTCGAACCGCCAACCCTTGGATCATTGGTTGACCTGCTCTACCTCCTGAGCCACCCCAAAAAAGCTGTTCTCTCTTCTGCCCGCAATAATCCATCACAATCTGAAAACACAGCTCTTCAGACTCATCTAATAGTCCTCTAACACTTGCATTAGTGCTTGCCCTAACCTTAACGTCGTACAGGTGAATGAAAAGTCATGAAGGAATAAATGTTTAAAAATTGGTCATTTTATGGTCTACTCAGTCTCATGTGAACACCCCAGACAGTTTATTCAGTTACTCCGTTCAGTATTTAGTTATTTGATGTTCTTCAAACCCATTATGACTGATCATGATATATTTGTCAAAAACACACAATCTTTTTTTTCTCTCTCTGGTGACTGATATTGCCTTCCTAATACGTGAGGGGGCTTTCTTACTTTTTCACTTATTTTTAAAAACATTTTGTTTATTTAAAATATTTTATTCGTTTGGCCACAACCAAGGGGACATGCCGAAATATGGAGGCTGCAACACCCCCCCCCCCCCCTTCCACCACACCACCACCACCACGTATTAGGAGAATATTAGTGACCAGAAAAAATATTGGTTGTTTTCTATTCATCTATCATGGTTAAAATGCAGTTTTAAGCTATAATGGCTTTATATATGAAGGGGGTGCAGCTAAAATGAACATCAAATATCTAAATACTGAATGGAGCAACTTATAAACTGTCTGGGGTGTTCACATGAGACTGAGTAGACCGCAAAATTACACAAGGTTGCCAGTCCGATCGCCCAGTGTTGGTGTTGAAGTGTCCTTGAGCAGGACACTGAACCCCTAATTGCTCCTGATGTGCTAGTAGGTACCTTGCATGGTTTCCACTGCCATCAGTGTATGAATGTGTGTGTGAATGCACAATCTATGTAAAGCGCCTTGGATAAAGGTGCGATATAAATGCACCATTTACCATTTAAGTGAAATGCCCATTTAATTCATCATAGATAGATTTTGTATGTAGACTTAGATACCAGTGTATGTAGACTCATTATTTATAGAACTTGATAGAATTTGTATAGGCACACCCTTTATACACGTTATATATTCTTTAATGTTATGTGCTCAGCTTTTGTGTGATTAAATGAACTAATGCATGTACAGTCATGGAAAGAATAGACCGCCCTTATTTTCTTCAATTTCTTGTTAATTTTAACGCCTGGTCAACTAAAGGCACATCTGTACCTTTAGAACTAAGAACTATAAGAACTAAGAATGATTCATTTCCCATGGTTTTCTTACTAATAACCAAAATGACTTAAATTCTTATACATCAATAGCTATGGCAGTGTACCGCCAAAACACCGCTTTTAAGCAATCCATGTTTTCTTTTCTGTTTGCTTTAAACACATGATACACATGTGATACTTGATTGCATAACCATTGTCTTTGATGACTGCAGCCATGCGTCTTGGCACGCAAGAAATTGAAGAAAACAAGGATGGTCTGATGTATGGACATGCTTTTTCTTTATTTCATTCCTTAATTAAGTAAGTCACTCAGGATTAAGAGTCTCTCAGATGCAGCAAACAGAAGCTAAGAAAAATGCAGAGCATTTTATTAGCAGTGGATGAGAGCATGCACTCACATCACAGGAGGTTCAGGATCAACACAATTTGAAACTTCCCATAGCTGCAGCAGCACTGTAATCATTAAAAAGCAAATAAAGAAACAATAGATCAATATGAGATTGAAACTTCTCTTCATAGCAGCGCTGTAAGCAAATAAAGAAACAATAAACAGACCATGGGTAACATTTCCCAAAGGGGGGGGGGGGGGGGGGGGGGGGGGGCTTTAGCGCCTGTGTCGCTTCAGGCCCGCGTGATGAAGCCGCACCCATACCATTTTCAGTTAAGGGACTTTTATTAGACAAGTAAAGCATCAATAATAACATCAGTTGTTGTTGAAGTTGCAACAGACACGCAGCATGCATAAAGCTAAAGGTCTGACTCAGAGAGTTTTCTGTTTTCAATGATGAAATGCTGTTGGTTTAGTGGTGACACAACTGTAGTTAGTTAGTAGCAGTAGTAGTGCTTCACATCATTTTAAATATAAGCAATTTGACATATCGTGGGTTGTTTTGCAAGCCATCGTGTTTGGTGGGGCAGATTGGGCATGTAGGGGGGCATTGCCCCCCTACATGCCCCTGCAATAGAAAACCACTAACATGGTGAAACATCTTGATGACATCATCAAGATGTATTTTCACCATGTTAATTTTGCTGCTGTGATCTGATACTGTTGATGCTGTTGAGTGACGCTGTATGAAGTAGTACACTATAGTAGGCTGGGGAGATTAGAAGGTTCTGCTGGCAGCAAATATATGCTCTGTCGCCACCAGGGGGAGAGAGAGATCAGTTGTAATTTCAGTTATTGTGAAGTCCTCACTTCCTCCTGCTGTGACATCATCTGTCTGCATGCCCTTCCCAGTGTTGCCAACTTGACGCATTTGTCACTATGTTTAGCGCTTTTCCAGACCCCCTAGCTCCAAAATTAGTGAAAAACTCCTGGCGGAAAATCTAGTGCTTTTTGGCTGGGGGGGGGGGGGGGGGGGGGGGGGGGGGGGGGGGGGGGTTGGGGTGAAATTGATTGACAGGCGCCAGAGATAAAAAAAAAAAAACCCTAATTTTTCACCATTTTTCCTCCTATGACAGTGGCTTTCAACCTGGTTGTTAACCAACTACCCATCATTTAGCCTGGGGACTGGGGTCCCCAGGCTGGGGTTAACCAGATGTAACTCTTTGAGAGCGTAAAAAAACGCTCTCAAGAGTTAAAATATTCATCATGTGAATGAATTAGCCCCAAGTCTACACAACTAGAGAATGCAGAAGATTAATGGTCATTTAATGGTCGCAAGCATCTAGCGCATTCTAGTGCATTTTGGAAGTGCCACTAGTGCATTTTGGATGTTGGCAACACTGATCCTTCCCCTCCTTTTGCTCTGAGAACAGCTGATAAAAGGTGGGTTTGTTATGCTCTGTGTAGAGTTTTGTTTTAAAGTTGTTTTGAGTGTATTTAACCAACACATGTGATGAAAAGATGACATAATGTACTTGTTTATGTTCCTATAGCCTGTGTGTTTGGTATGCAAATATTTAAGTTTTTTTTTTTGACAACTTTGGTAGAGTTTTGTTAAACAGTGCTCATGAGGACACACACACACACACACACACACACACACACACACACACACACACACACACACACACACACACACACCACCACCACCACCACCACCACCACCACCACCACCAACAACAACATTATAGCCTTCATTAGTGTTGAAGCACTAACAGGAGCACATCTGTTGTGAGTAATTAAAGCACTTAAGCATTCTGAAAGACGGAACTCTAAAATCGCCTTAGCCGCAGTGCAACTCTAGATTTTATAATGGGATGACTCTAGAGTTGCAAAAAAAAGGTGTCGCCTTTTTGCGGAAGTTGACA
>CM076975.1:48338447-48448447 GCA_039105355.1 Benthosema pterotum | reverse complement strand
TTGGAAGAATGTCATCTTCAAGTGACGGCACCTCCACGTCCACTTCCAGCTCCTCGTCATCAACTTACAAAGGTTCCTCCTCCTCCTCCACCTCGTCCGTCACTCCACAGGCAGGTCTCCTCGGGTCAGCCCTGCTCCTCCAAGCAGCACCCCTCCCCAACCAAACCTACAACCTCCCTATTCTCTTCTCCTATTCCCCTATTCTCATCTCAAAAGTCTTGCGCACCAAACCCCTTCCCCAACTTCCTCTCATACGCGAAGGATCAAGCAGAGACACGTCAAGCTGCTGAAGCAACACGTCAACTTATTGCTTCTCTGGCAATACATGAGAGTATTGCTACGCTGACTGTCCCTCAATCCATTGTTCTGATATGTGATGGCTGTAGGTGTGATATTTCATCATCCTACTGGTATCGCTGTACCATGTGTCCTGACTACGGCCTGTGTGCTACCTGTTATAGCAGTACCTGGTATCATATTGAACATATTCTGTTTTTTAAGCAAGTATTTGGATATGAGCCATACGATGTAACATTGGACTACTGAATTAAATAATGGCATGGTGAGTCCACCATGCCTCATGACTACGCTCCCTGTGTGATTGGCAGTGTGTCACACCTCGCGACACGCTCCATACATGGACATCCCAGTTATAAATAGTAGAGTCATAATCTGAGGTTTTGTGACCATCCTCTCGGAAGGATGGTTTGATGATTGATTTGACATCGTTGGACCCTTTATAAAAGATTTAGCCTCCATGTCCCTCGCAAAAATCCCAGCATTTTTTGCTAGAGGCCCAAAATCCAAAATGTCTGCCCAGAAATGTGTTTTTTCCTTCATTTATCCTTCATAACTTGAAATGCATTGATTTTATGCCCCATAAATGTATTGAAAGCTAATACAAAGTTGGGCATTGCGGACAATTTGGTACCAAGTACATGTCTGCATCTCCTACGGTTCCCGAGATACAGCATATAGGTACTTTCACAGAATGAGGAGAGCAAGACATTTGTAACATTTGTTCTGAAGTCAATCAAATGGTGATACAGGCATGAAAATTGGTACACGCACTCTTCAAACCCCACTATTTCTAAAAGTACTGCGTACCCTGCAAAATTACAAGATGGAAGCCCCAAAATCCAAGATGTCCGTCCAAAAATGTGGTTTTTCATTCATAACTTGAAATACAAAGATTTTATAGCCATAAATGTATTGAACATTAATATAATGTTGGACATTACGGACATTTTGATACCAAGTACATGTCTGTATGTACTACGGTTCTTGAGTTATAACATATTGGTAGTGATGAGGCACCACAAGGGTAACATTTTGGCATGTTTCACTCTTTTACTCAAAGATCCCTTTATGACCATATCTACTATTTTCAGGAAACCGACCTACAGGTGTCTGCTATCATAAACCACTTCAAGTTTTTCAATTGATGAAACGGTTCGGAAGTTATTAAACCAAATGTGAATGCTTTTCCGGTGTTAAATTTGCTGCGTATATTTGGCTAGGATAAGCCATGCAGAAATGTCTTGTCTGTGCATCACACTGACTCTGTGCTTCACAATAAGTGTATATGTGAAGCGGACGCACCAAGTGTGGCATGTGTGATAGTGTAATGGTATAATGTGCTAATAGGTGTAATAGTGTAATATATGCAATAGTGTAATAGGGCTAATAGTGTAATATCTGTGCATTAGGGTAATAATGTAATGGTGTAATATATGCTTAGTGGTATAGTGTAATAGGTAATATGTGTAATAGTGTAATAGGATAATATGTGTAATAGGGTGATATGTGTAATACGTGTAATAGGGTAATATGTGTAATAGTGTCATAGTGTAACATGTGTAATAGTGTAATATATAAGTGTAATAGGATAATAAGTGGAATAGTGTAATATTTGTGCATTAGGGTAGTAGTGTAATAGTGTAATATATGCAATAGCAGTATAGTGTAATATGCTAGTATGTGTAATAGT
The DNA here is from genome assembly GCA_039105355.1 of Benthosema pterotum. Taxonomy (NCBI): domain Eukaryota; kingdom Metazoa; phylum Chordata; class Actinopteri; order Myctophiformes; family Myctophidae; genus Benthosema; species Benthosema pterotum. The sequence continues at coordinate 48,446,457 of CM076975.1, read as the reverse complement.
GTCATAGTGTAACATGTGTAATAGTGTAATATGTAATACGTGTAAAAGGCTAATAAGTGTAATAGAGTAATTGTGCATTTGGGTAGTAGTGTAATAGTGTAATACATGCAAAGCACTGGCCCTGGTTAGCCATACATGGAGAAAACTAGATCATCACCTACATCTGCTCCATATCTATTATGGAGCTGACCTGTTCTGACATTCCATGTGTTCCTCTTTGATGCGTCCCTTGTGTCTGATCGATAACTTGTTTGAATAACAAGAATTTGTATATAGTACAGTATTTATTTATTTATAGTACGACTTCTGAAGAAATTAGGTATGGTATTGGTATTAGGATATGGTATTCTATGATTTATCATCTGCTCTTGTTTCCTCAATGGGATCATGTCTATGTTCCTTCAGCTCCCTGTTCCCTCCCTGTTTTGTATCTCATATTATGTACAATATGAGAATGTTTGCATTCGCCATCTTTGTGTCTATCTATGTCTGAGATAACTAATCATCTTACTTATCTTTCATATTGGTTTAAACCCTGTGGAAATGTTGTATTAAGTTTTAAAATCCATGTCACGCGATGAATGTCATATGAAACATCGTCATTTGTTTGACTATGTTTGCCAGTAAATTATTTGATTGGCAGAGCACTCTATCTGGAGTGTCCCCGGAACTTCCAAACCAACAGGAATGCATTCAGGGTGCTGGTCTGCATCCAAAACGGTTGACATGGTTACCATAATCAGACAGAAAGAAGTCTCTAACCCATAAATGATACATAGCTTGCAGAGTTAGTTCAGTCAGGTATACTATGCTATACTGAAGGGCCATAATGTAATCGAAGGGTTTGCTGCCTTAATATGTGGGTGAAAGGCAACCTTCAAGTAAAGTGTTAACACAAGGGTAGGTCTCCTTTTGTTTTAAAATACTCTTTGGAATGTCTAGCCGTAAACAATTAATGTGAAGATCTCAGTTCATGGATCAGCACATTATATATCCCAGACAAGACAGAGGCAGAGGTGCAGTTTGCTGCCCGTAGGCTGTTTTATTTAGAAGTGAGGAGTACAAATGTAGGGGAGAGATAGCGAGGTAAGTAAAATGTTCAACTTAAAGTCTCTTTGTCCTAATCCAGGTTCCCGAGGACCCAGGAGGGAACGTAAGGTATTTGATTACAGAATGAACGTAGAACTTCTATGCTTTGAGAGCATGCAGTCACTAACAGAAAAGTTCTCCCCAGCCTCCTCGTTTAATCTGTCTCTCCTGAGACTGTGTCGAGATCCGATGCCGCCAGACGCCTGTGCACACACACACACAGAGAGGGCAAGGACGCAAGTGGAGGGAGGAGGAGGCTTTTATACTCGCCCACCGTTCACTGCAGCTGTATAGGATTCGGTCTGATTGAGGAGGTAGAGTGGGACATAACGGTCCGCTATTATGACGCCAAGTGGGCGGCGCGGCACTCCTCCCCACTGTCGTTGCCTCTCTCCCGTGTGGAGGCGCATACCTGGCTGGCGGCCCGGGACCGAGACCCCACAATAAATATATATATATATATATATATATATATATATATATTATATATATATATATATATATATATATATATATATATATATATATATATATATATATATATATATATATATATATATATATATGATATATGATGATTGATGATTTGAAAAATGAAAAGTGAGGACAGAAAGAGAGAAAAGTGAGGATGATGCCAATTGCGATTGGCTGGAATGTGATGTATGATGATCAGTGTTGGGAATATTACTTTACCTTGTTAATATATTACTTATTAATTATTACCTTCATTTTAAAGCAATATATTATATTACAATATTACTGTCTTAGCAAGTGTAATATATTAATATTACTATTACATATTCCTTTTTTTTTTTTTTTTTTTTTTTTTTACAAAATATATAATTAAATATATAGTATCAAGCACACTTGGCTATGTGGTCAAATCCATATGAAATCAACTTCAAAAAGTGTCTCTCCTGAAAACAGTCCTGTCGTAGACCATACCTCATCCTACTCAGCTATGGACAGTTAACACAGGAATTAAATGTATTTCCAGTAAATAATTTGATGACAAATTATAGAAAATAATTCATCATTGAACTTCTGCAGTTGTCAAGATAATTTCACAAGAACAAGTAATATTGAAAGTAATGCAGTAATGCAGAAAGAAAAGTGTAATATATTAGATTTTTTTCTTATGTAATATATTTATATTACAAGTTACTGCATTTTGGTAATATATTATGTAATATATTAAGTTACGTAGTGCACATGTCCCAACACTGATGATGATAAGTGGAGAATGTGTGGCCTCTAGTGGTCCTCTGGTGTGACTATTGTCCTGGTAGAACCCTGAACAGTGTTTGTGTCAAGTTTAGTTTGTCTTAGAGCAAAATAAAATAAATAAAAGGTTACTGTTTACTGAAAATGCTACTGTTTCAAATTAACTAGGGTATGTTTCTAAATTATCAGGGCAAAGTCCAGTTCAACTTAATTCCTGAAAATGGGTGAAATTTCTCCACAATAACTCACAACTGCAGTCTTAAGGGGGGAAAGTAGATCAAAATAACAGACATTAAAAAATTAAATGGGATCTTGGTATTTTTCACTTTATTTCACTTCACACTGCATGTGACTGAGGCTCAAGTGCTGCTTTATTATCACAAAGTTATATGATTTTTTTTTTATTATTATTTTTTACCTAAAATGTTAAATATCAACAAGGATAGGACGAATTCCACACTAGACGGCTTGCAAGTTGATATTTTCAAAAGAATGGTCCAGTTATTTTGTGGGGAACCCCCCAGCTCCCCCCTCCACGAGACAGCTGTGCATCAGCTTCTCGTGGAGGCAGCTGTTGACATTATAGAGTTGATATACTGTTAAAATACTGGGAAATAGGCTAATTTACACAACATCCCATCTTCATCCAAGGCTGTGTCAGTATTACAAACTGAAGTTAAACTTTCAGAGTGTTTACAGCATGCACTTGAATGTTGACATATAATACCTTTAGTGTTTCATTTAGTGCAAGGTGACAGACACGTAACACACACGTTCACAACACGTGAAATGTTACGATTAAGGATGCAAAGTTTAGCAGAAACAACACCACTATTCAGGACTCTGCCTTCAGTGCTAAGCATAATAACGTTCTGGAAATCTTGCTTATCTTCGAACTTGTCATGGGAAATAGTGCAGAATAGGTGCAATCATATACTCATTATGCTGTATCACATTTAACTCTAGCAATAGAGATCTTTGATATCAACCATTTTATAGCTCTCTGACACAGGAAATGAACTTTTGGCCAGGGTTGTTGCTTACAGTAAGCGAATGAATACATTCTTTGTGACTCACTTGTCAGTGGATGCTGACACAGGATGATAAAACCTGGAGACCAGAATCATTTTTATATATAACACTGCATGCTTGTGGGAAGTTAACAAGGTAAGAACGCTGCATAAGATGAAACATAGTCTCTCAATACAGTATATTTATTACAAATTTAATTGAATGAATGTATGACTATAGTACTACGGTATGGCAGCATTATGAAACAATAGACAGCAAGTGAAGGGCATGGCTGCATGCTATTTTTTGTACCTATATGGGAAATTGTATATATGCAAACTCTTGAAAGCGGCAATGTTACAATCCTCATATAAAAGAATAAAGTTAATATGTGATCCATAGAATTTTTTGTAAAGTGAAACATATAATTTTGTAATTTGTGCGAATTAATATGACATACACAGCAACTATAAAATTTATAGTATTTATTTGTAAATTGGCTTGTATGAAAGGTGCCACTCAAAAGATGCATGTATGACATTTATGTAAGATTTACCACTTGGGTTGTCAATTATGTCTGTCCATGCAATAAAACAGTGATTAGTAGTGATGGGAGATCACTACAGACATCTGCAATATTGCTTATTGGCCATAATTGGTTAACATAATCCTATTGGACGTTGATATTGTCCAAAATGTCTCATCGGTATATCTTATTATTTTTCATTGTAGCTCTCTATTACGAATAGCAATACGAGGAATAAGAAGTAGTACATTTGACAAACGGGTGAGGCAGCAGTGAAGTAGCATAATAAGCTTTGTTGTCATGAGACAAATAATGGAAGGCTAGTTGCCCCATTTTGGGCCAATGGAGTGAACATTCTGTCCAATGTGCAAGTTTTCACCAAACTTTGCAGAGCTGTAGAAGAGCTGTAGAAACAGCTCTGCAAAGTTTGGTGAAAATATGTTGAGGTTTTAGATTATTCTATGCTAACTGGCACTGCCCATGTTGGACATATTGACTGGACTGATTTGAAATAATTATCAATTCAGTCTTAAGTCTGCATGGTGTTTTTGAGCACACTCAGAATGTCCCTAACAATAATGTTAAAATTAACATTCAAATGATATTACCCTTACGTTCATGTTGCAGTTCACGTATTTGCTATTCTATTTGCTAGTCTCTTCTACAGATGAGCCATTCATAGCTTAGAATAATATAAAACTGGGTTCTCATTTTGCATTGATTTGTGATGTTACTCTCAGAGTGAACCCATAAGGGTACATTTGGTTCCAAATTAGCATTTATCTTTCAAAGATCCCAAACTCCACTGTCGAACCATGCTGCTCTAAGCTCATTGACTCTGCAGATGAACAATCTAGAAGATATTTTTAACAGACAGGCGCTCAGTGCTCTGCATGTCTATTCGTTCTGATGCTCATCAACTAAAACTGTAACTCCGTCCACATGGCCAATAAAATCAGGTATTGTTTCTCCTGCATCCATTTGTGCACTGAATGCTGCTGCAGGAAGGTCAAAGAGATAATCAGGCCTCATGACCACTTTATTGACTCTGTCTTGCCTGTAACTTTATACGATCATGTGCACCTTATTGCATTGCTCCGTAACATCTTGCAATTTGTTTTATTTGTGTGTCATCTGCCCTTTATTTCACATTACGGGCCCTATTCTGGAAAGCACGATGTGGCACTTCATTGTAGAGAAAAACGTGCAAATGCACCCGAAAGAGAGTATAGCCGGCTAACTGAGACATTCACATCAATGCCTATACAGTATCACAACTACTAAATGTAACATCATATGAAGCTGCAAACTATGGGTTTGGCCTTCAGTCATGATCCAGACCAAAACACACAACGAAGGTTGTGTTTACATGATTTGACAACAACAAAGTTCTGGACTGTCTGCAGGACAAAGCGTCTGTCAGGAAACAGCTGCGGCATCAAAGTAGAAGCAACGTAGAGGGGAAAAAGGCAAAATATATATATATAGCTATGGTGTATATATCTATTTTGATTTTTGGTTAAAATCTTACCTATAATACCTTTAACTCTTTCACAGCTGCTGATATGAGCCATACCAGTTCCTACTCACAGCGAGACTGACGAAACTGATTCACTTTATTGTTGTTGTTACGTTTTCTTATAATGTGTTGATTTTGCATATGCAGTATTTACATACTGTACTCCTATTCAGTTTTCGTCTCATTGAGACACAGTTGGAGGCCTGCTCCCGAGACTAAAAGAGGGAACCAAATTGACCCTTGCGGGTCCATTTGGTTTCATTTTTACACTCTCAAGAGTTAAAATATTCTTAATCTGAATTTGCCATTTTGCAATGTATGTTTTGCATTTGTATTTTGTAATTGTGGACAAAAGCAAAATAAATCTTTAGATTTGGGGTCTGTGGGGCTAAAATGTCCTCAAATGGTGGTCCATGGCTCAAATCCTGAATAAATGGTGGTCCCGGGGATGAAAAAGGTTGAAAGCCCTTGTGTAGGCTATATGCTATGATCATACATTCCAGTCTTGCCAACTGATAATGGGTGCAATTCCTAATCACTATAGTACAACCAGGTATGGTGTAAGTCTTCTCATTGGCTTGGCAGAAAATCAGGTCTGGGGCCTTGGGGTAGGCCGAAAGCCTATACCACCAGCCATGGGCAAAATAATTACCCAGAATAATTAAAACCTGCAAGTCAAAAGGTCCACAAATCATCCGAAATATGAAATATGACTTTTAGATGAAAATCTCTGGCACTAGCTATCTAAAAAAATATGAAAAGGTGTTAAGGTCACAGGTTCTTCTCCTGGCCAAGGCTATAACTGTATTAATTTTGTACTAATTGTACTAATACTATTGACTTTATTCCATTTTTCCCTTTCTTTTGTTTTTTTGTGTGTGGACTTGAATCAATTATAAACCTTTTATTTGAACAATATATTGCTTTTTAATTTCCCTCTCTGTAGACCATGGCCACAGCCGGCAGCAACCTGACTAAAGATCGGTTCCAGTGTTCCATCTGTCTGGATGTGTTCACCCAGCCTGTCTCTCTTCCATGTGGACACAACTTCTGCAAGGCCTGCATCACTGACTGCTGGAACTCCAATGCCAGTGGACTCTGCCAGTGTCCAATGTGTAAGAAGATGTATAAAACAAGACCTGAGCTTCATGTCAATAGTTTACTTTCTGATATGGCAGAACAGTTCAGGAAGTCAGCTCAGGTGACTGAAGAGCAAGAGATAGAAGACGATGTTCCAGGGGAGACATTCTGTGAGGTCTGTATCGACCCCAAGATGAAAGCTTTCAAGTCCTGCCTGGTCTGTGTGACTTCTTACTGCGAGACTCACCTTGAACCACACAGTAGAGTTGAGACCCTCAAGACCCACCAGCTGGTGGAACCTCTGGGGAGCATGGAGGACAGAATGTGTAAGAAACACAACAAGATATTGGAGCTCTTCTGCAGGAAGGAGCAGAGGTGTATCTGCATACTGTGCTCACAAACAGACCACAGGAGCCACGATGTGGTGGCTTTGGAGGACGAGAGTGGAAAGAGAAAGGCTGTGATGAGGAAGACCAAAGCTGATTGTAAAAAATATATCCAGGAAAGGGAACAAGAGCTTCAGGAGATCAGAGATTCGGCAAAAGCTGACAAGGAAGCAGCAGAGAAGGAGACAGCAGATGGTGTGGAGGTTCTCGATGCTCTGGTGGCCTCCATTCAGAAGAAGAAAGCTGAGCTACAAGGGGTTATTGAAAAGAAACAGAAAGCAGCACAGCAGAAGGCTGAACAGTCGATCACAGAGCTTCAACAGGAGATCGCTGTACTACAGAAGACCAGCATGGATTGTGAGAAGCTTTCGTGCAGTGAAGACCACTTTCAAATCCTCATGTACAGCCTTCCATCACCATCCACCATTCCAGGGTATTATTCCACTGTCGACAAAGTATTGACAAGTATCGTCCCCCAGGACAATAAGGCAATCTCTCCTGGGACTGTGAGAGCAGCTGTAACTAAGTTGGAGAAGACACTAAATGAAGGGATGGAGACACTGATTAAGCAATTGGAAAATCATCTTGAAGTAGCCAAATCTTCACCTCCTCAAGAAGCACCACCATCGCCTCCTCTTCGTCGTCCTACTTCGCTTCGCTCCGCCCATCAGCCCAGCTCCCTCACAGAGCCCCCCTCCACCAAACCCCCTGTTCCTTCAAAGCCTTCGGCCCCAAACCCCGACTCCTCAAAGGCCCTTTCCCCAGCCAAAGCATTGGCTAAAGCATTTGGCAAACAGCAAAAGGGTAAAAAGCGAGGTCAGAAAAGTGAAGACGCCATTTTAGGATTGCCCAGAATGACAGAAATGTGAGGACTCCAATGTTAAGTTGACAACAGTTGGAAGATCATCATTGCCAAGTTCCCCTCCAGGCTGATCATCCACCTGAACATTCAGTGTTACGCTGACGCACTTGTATCACTGCACTGTACAATGTCCCTACTATGTCTTGTGGCCTGCCCGTCTCAGCATTGGATGTCATATGGACCATTGTCATTTTTTTTTATAATATATTTGCTCTGATAGATGATATAGTGATGACCAGTATTATCATATTATCTGGCCATAAAAAGTGAGGACACTAATTGCGACTGACTGGAATGTAATGATAATAAGTGGACAAAGTGAGGCCCATGGTGGTCCTTTGTCCATTGACCATTGTCCCGGTAGAACGCTGAACAGTGTATGTGTCAATTTTAGTTAGTCTTAGAGCAAATTATAACGTTTCCTCCTTATCTGTATTTCGGAATTATATTTTCTTGATCAACACGTAACTACAATCATTAATAGATAGTCACCTGCTAAGCCGGTGAGAAGAGTATACCGTATATTGCTTTTAACGAAGTAGTCACTATTCTTCTCATTTTAGATTATTTAATGACCAGAAACCCTACTCTACAGACACCAAGGTCACATAGATAGAGCGCAAAGAAAACACGTTAGTGTTTAAACTAAAAGATTTGTTTCGAAATACAGATTCAAGTTCATGATTCATGAAAAACGGTGTGTGAAATTTGTCCACACAAAAACTCACAATGGCAGTATTCAGATTCAGAAAATGTATTCGAGTTGATATGAAAAGTAAACAGACATTAAACTTTCACAGTGATGCATTAACTTATCAGTGTTTGTTTACATCTTGTACTTGAAGGTTGACATAATATTCCCTTTGGTGCTTCATTTAGTGCAAGGCGACAACATTAGCCTCCAGGAGACAGCTCAGTAGTCACAACATGTGAAATATTACCATTAAGGAGGCATGGTTTAGGCCCCAATGTCCCTGCAATCCAGGACTCTGTGCTACTCTCTGACTTCAGCTCTCACTAAATAAGCAAGTTCTGAAAATCTGCCTTATCTACAAACTTGTTATGGGAACTATTGCAGAATACTTGCAATCATAACCATATACTGTATCACATTTAACTGTAGCAATATAGATCTTTGATATCAACCATTTTACAGCTCTCTGACACAGGAAATTAACTTTTGGCCAGAGTTGTTGCTTACAGTAAGCTTATGAATAAATTCCTTGTGACTCATTTCTCAGTGGATGCTGACACAGGAGGATAAAACCTGGAGACCAGAATCATTTTATATATAAGACTGCATGCTTGTGGGAATTTAACATTAAGGTAAGAACTCTGCATGACATAAAACATAGTCTTTCCATATAGTATATTTATTACAAATACAATTGAACATATGTAGTGTATGTATGACTACAGTAGATGGCAGCATTATGAAAAATGGACAGCAAGTGAAGTGCATGCTATTTTTTGTACCTACAGTATATGGAAATTTTTATACCAGTATATGCAAACTCTTGAAAGTGGCACCTATGACACAATCATCATATAAAAAGTTAATATAAGATTCATAGTTTTGTTTTTTTGTTTTTGTTTTTTGTTTTTTTTTTTGTAAAGTGGCTTGTTTGCCACTTTTAAGAGTTCGCATACATTAACTTTAAATAAGATTTTCCACATGGGTAGTCAATTATCTCTGTACATGGTATTTGCCGTAGTGTTAGTTATTGATGCAATCAATAAAAACAGTAATTAGTAGTGATTGGAGATCAGTACAGACATAAGTAATATCGGCTATTGGATATCAATATCGGCCAAAATGTCTTATCAGCATATGCCTAGTAATTATTATTTTTCATTGTAGCTCTCTATATCAAATGGAAATACAAGCAATAAGATCGAAGTAACACATTTAACATTGTTCTGGTGGAAAATGGGTTGGTTGTGAAGTAGCGTAGTAAAATTTGTTTTGGTGAGACAAATAATGCAACGCCTGGCCCCATTTTGGATAAATGTAGTAAATATTCTGTCCAATGTGCAACGCTTTACAGCTCTGCAAAGTTTGGTGAAAATATGTTGAGGTTTTGGATTATTCTATGCAACTGGGACTGCCCATGTTGGACATATTGGCCTGACTTGAAATAATTATTTGGTGATTTTGAGCACGCTCAACATGTCCCTAACCCTTAGGGCGCGATTTTCATTCCCCCCCTTGTCCCTAACGTTACCCGATACCAGTGTTGGGAATATTACTATACCTTGTTAATGTATTACTTATTACTTATTACCTTCATTTTAAAGCAATATATTGTATTACAATATTGCTGTCTGAGCAAGTGTAATATATTAATATTACTATTACATATTACTTAAAAGAAAAATGTTGTGCAAAATATATAATTAAATATTTAGTGTCACTATTAATCAAATATTGTGTAGGCCAGTGGCATACCTACAATAAAGCAAGCGCACTTGGCTATCTGGGAAATCCATATGAAATCAACTTGAAAAAACGTCCTCCTGAATAAATAATTTGATGGCAAATTATAGAAAATAAGTAATTATTGAACTTCTGCAGTTGTCAAGAAAATTTCACAAGAACATTTTCAACGAGACAGATTGACAGAAAGTAATATTGAAAGTAATGCAGTGATGCAGAAGGAAAAGTATAATATATTAGATTGTTTTTGTTAAGTAATATATTTATATTACAAGTTACTGCATTTTGGTAATATATTATGTAATATATTGAGTTACGTAGTGCACATGTCCCAACACTGCCCGCGATACCCGCAGCGAATTCCCTTATTGCTATTTTGGTCACCTTTTCTCTTCCCTTGGCCACTATTCTTTATGCCGACACCGTTATTTGTGGCTGGAGGTGTGGTCATGGGCGTGTTTGTTGCGCAGTCCCTTAAGTTGCTAATTTCGTCAAATAGATTTGGGAACTAGATAACGCCACATCAGACCACCCCTTAACCGATCCGCGAAGGCAGAGCCACGTGCGCACGATGCGCGTCTGTGCGCCTTTGGAGATGTCCACAACTCCACGTGGAAAGGCGCCAGTTCAATTCATCTCCTTATTTATGCTGGATTGTCCTATAAACAGCTGTAGATTGCCTGCTGTCGGTCACTTCCTTGTGTTTAGGTAATGTACAGTATATAATATAATTAAATACATTAATTAACTTGTGACGCAATGCTGTAAATTGCAAAAAACTCTGGAATTCGCGGCAAAAAAACTTTTTTTTTTATCATTGATTTCTCGGTCAATTCTGGACCATTTTTTACATTTCAAAGTGCAGCGTGACGGGAAAGACCTCCTCTCTCAGATGCTGTATAGTCGGGGATTTGGTGGGCCGTTTCCACCAAAATCCCGACACTTACATTTTGCTAGATCCCGCATCGTAGAGAAGACCTACCCACATATACTATACAGCATCTGAGAGAGGAGGTCTTTCCCGTCACGCTGCACTTTGAAATGTAAAAAATGGTCCAGAATTGACCGAGAAATCAATGATCAAAAAAAAAGTTTTTTTGCCGCGAATTCCAGAGTTTTTTGCAATTTACTTTATAACATTTCGCAGACTTGGGATAAATGCACGCCACATACAGCAAAAAAAAACATGGAACATGTTTTTTCAACATAACATGTTGAATGGTAAGAAATGATTGAGAATTGACCGAGCTATAATTGTTTCAAAATGAGAGCATAATCTTTGAGAATAGGCTACTCATGCATGTGTGTGTCCTAAGCCCGCAGCCAGGCTGCGTGCTTCGGAGGGTCAGACATAGCAGTAGGGATAAGGGAAATAGATAAGGGATGAATTAAAGGGAATGGCAAGACCAACACGGATTGGATGAAAGCTAAAAACGCCCAAACCACACCTATGCATAATTTAACGGGTATAGGAGGTTTTTAAGGGACATAGGATGGTCACGAAATTATCAACTTTAGTGTGGGAACGCCTCTTCCCCAATGCTAAGTGCGTTAATTGCGCATAAGGGCTAATGTAACCAAAATCGGGCCCTTAACCTTTAAGTTCATTTTGTAATCCACTTTAATTTGCTATGTCTCTTCCTAGCCTTATATAATATCATACAGTTGGACTCGATTGTCATTTTGCATGTCCGCAGAGGTGAAGTTTGTGGACTTCATGCAGTTGATTTGTGATTTATGTCTTAGAGTGAACCCATTTGGGTTCATTTGGTTCCAAACTATCATTTATGACTCATTAGGATGACCTGACGAAGATGTGACTGATACATCAAAACGTTGTCACTTTTGTACCTGCACCCTGTATTTAAAATAAAAGGCTTGAACTGTCTGTGCTGCTCCAGTGCCTCCCTCCTCTACTGCTACAAGTCCTGCTTCTGAGATGCACCAGACTGGCCTGCTATAGGCTTGAGGCGCGGTTGGAACTCCCTGTTCATTTATCTCTGAAAGATCCTGGGGTCCTTAGACCCCACTTTGCGAACCATGCTGCTGTGCTCTAAGCTCATTGACTCCCAGATGAACAACCTAGAAGATATTTTTAACAGAGAGGTGCTCAGAGCTCTGTCTATTCATTCTGATGCTCATCAAGTAAATGTAGTGTGCAGTCTACGTCCTCCTTTGCACATAATGCCTGCATCCATTTGTACACTGAATGCTGCTGCACAAAGGTCAAAGAGATAATCAGGCATTATGACCACTTTATTGGCGCTGTCGTCTGTGCCTACCAGTACTTTCTATGATCATGTGCATTTTATTGCACTTTAACATTTGTTTTATTTGTGTCATCTGCCGTTTGTTTCACATTATGGACCCCATTCTGGGAAGCACGACGTGGCACTTCATTGTAGTGAGAAATGTATTCCAGACCAATCTGCTGACATGCAATTTGTTTTGCCAACAGATGATTCGGTCTGGCTTTAGCAAGTCTATAAACTCCAATGAACGACGTAGTTGCTCTGAATGTGCAACTGCTCCATTGTCCGTTGTGTGTGAGATGCAACAGGCCTCACGATGATGATGGTTTGACATGTTCGTAATTGATAGTTCATGCACAGGCAGAGAGCAAGAAAAATACCTTTGACATAATCAAAGGTATTTTTCTTTTGGCAGCAGTTTGCGACAGTAAATTCTACAGTTAGACAGTGACGCAGTCAAAAAAGTCAAAGTTGGATAGTAAAATCACTCGTTATACTTCTAAATTGCCCCACATTGATGTGCCCAATATCTTACCATTTTCATTTTACACTCACCCCCAGAGGGCCACATTGCCCATATGGAAAATATTTTATATGCAAACTCTCGAAAGTCATGTACTTGAAAGTATATGACATCCAAAAAATATATAAGAGCCATAGTATTTTTGTGAAACAGTGAAACATAATTTACAAAAACAAAATATATCGTGCAAAACAGATATAAGATCCATACTATCTTTCTTGTGAAGTGGCTTCTATGAAAGGTGCCACTTTCAAGAGTTTGCAAATAAAGTATGAATGCATTTAGTTATACTTTTAATTTAACTAAATGCATACATGCATGGCTAAATAATAATAATGTAATGTAATAATGTAATTTTATGAACTAATAATAAATAACAAACCATGGCCCCTGAAAAAAAAAAACTTTTCCAAAAGCAGTGAGTGCACTCACTGTCCGCAAACATTGTCATTAAGCTACACATTGAAGGAAATAACAATACTACTCTTAGACAGCGAAATTAGTTATCTATGGTCCATCTCAAGTAATTAGAATACTGTAAAAATCACAAGTGTAGTTTTGGCTCTGTGTGCAGGTGCCAAATGCTGCTGGAAAGGGAAGATCAGCTTCAATATAAAGCTTGTCAATAAACACAAAGCCACACAGTGCTGTAAAATATAATTTTAGATTGTTGTAGACTGGTTATGGCAAAACGCATGATTTAGGCCACACTTTCAGCTGGTGTTGATCCACTCACCATTAAGTGAAAACTTAATGGTTTCAACACAGCCATCTTTTTAGAGTACATTGTGCTTCAGTATGTTGACAAGTGATTTTCCTGCACCTTAAGGTCTCGTGTTCTCTTCCTGGATGAGGCTACTTGTAGTAATTCAACAAGGCAGTGAAACACACAGATTACATTTTTTTTTTTCAGGAAATTGTACTACTTTTATACAACTACTACTAAGTCACTGCAGTTTCTTCCAGTGGTGAAATGTGCCTTTTTACATTTACATGTTTGTCTCTGTAGACCATGGCCACAGCCGGCAGCCACCTGACTGAACATCAGTTCCGGTGTTCCATCTGTCTGGATGTGTTCACCCAGCCTGTCTCTCTTCCGTGTGGACACAACTTCTGCAAGGCCTGCATCACAAACTGCTGGAACTCCAATGCCAGTGGACTCTGCCAGTGTGCAATGTGCAAGGAGACGTTCGACAGAAGACCTGAGCTTCGTGTCAACTGTTTCATCTCTGATATGGTGGAGCAGTTCAGGAGGTCAGTGCAGGTGACAGAAGAGCAAGAGCGAGATGATCTTCCAGAGGAGATGTTTTGTGACGTCTGTATCGACCCCAAGATGAAAGCCGTCAAGTCCTGCCTGGTCTGTTTGACTTCTTACTGCGAGACTCACCTTGAACCACACCGTAGAGTTCAGAACCTCAAGACCCACCAGCTGGTGGAACCTCTGGGGAGCATGGAGGACAGAATGTGTAAGAAACACAACAAGATATTGGAACTCTTCTGCAGGAAGGAGAAGAGATGCATCTGTATGCTGTGCTCACAAACAGACCACAAGAGCCACGATGTGGTCGCTTTGGAGGACGAGAGTGGAAAGAAAAGGGAAGAGATAAGGAAGACCAAATCTGAGTGTGAACGAAATATCCGGGAGAGAGAACTGGTGCTTGAGGAGATCAGACGTTCAACAGAAGTCGACAAAAAAGCATCAGAGAAGGAGACAGCAGATAGTGTGGAGGTCCTCACTGCTCTGGTGGCCTCCATTCAGAAGAGGATATCTGAGCTACTGGAGGTGATCGAAAGGAAACAGAAAGCAGTACAGGAGAAGGCTGAACAGTCGATCACAGAGCTTCAACGGGAGATTGGTGTACTACAGATGACCAGCATGGAGTGTGAGAGGCTTTCACGCAGTGAAGACCACCTTCAAGTTCTCACGTACAACACTCCAGAACTTCCGTGTTCTTACTATGAATTGCCTTTGGAGAAAAAGCTCTCTGCAGGGACTGTGACAGCAGCTGTAGCTAAGATGGAGAAGTCACTAAACGAAGGGATGGAGGCACTGATTAAACAACTGGAAGAACATCTTGAAGTAATCCCACCTCTACCTCCTCGTCTTCATCCTACTTCTCCTCCTCCTCTTGCTACTCCTCGCTCCAGATCTGCAGGCTCCGCCCATCAGCCCAGCTCCTCCTCAGAGCCGGCCTCCCCAAGCCCCTCCTCCATCAAACCCTCCCGCCCTCCAAAGGCTTCGGCCTCAAACGCCCGCTCCCCCCAGGTCCTTTCCCCAGGCCAAGCATTGGCTCAAGCAATCAGTGAGTTGCAGCAAAAGCTTGATGATAAAAAGCGAGGGGCGCAAAGTGAAGGCTCCATTTAAGATTGTCCAGAATGGCAGAAAAGCCCATTTTTGTCCAAAATGAAATGATTGCAAATGATGCGTTTGGATCAAAATATGGATTAAACAATGGAATCCATCAATTGCCGCGTTCTTCGAGTTTGGCCCAGCCCCGCCGGGCTGATTGTCCGCCTGAACAGCCCTCCTTAAAGCGTACATTTGCTGAGTTAAAACAACATTGTCAACGGCCAGCATCCTCCCAGCGTTACCACTCCTTATATTATCCTTATATTACTGCTATAAAAATCCTGGAATATGGCTGTGTCTTATATTACTGGAAAGTCCGGTTTAACTTAGCAGCAAACTCCTGTAAACTCCTGAACTGTACACTCCCGAATTGTACCATCATAACTTGAGGTTTACGGGCAAATCCAGCCCCCGTAATTGCAGTTGACAATGTGGCCTTCAGTGGGCCTCTGGGTTGTGACTACTGTCCTGATAGAACCCTGAACAGTGCATGTGTCAAGTTTAGTTAGACTTAGAGTCAATTATAATGTTTATTCCTTAACTGCATTACAGCGTTATATTTTCACTTAACAATAATCATACACAGATACTCACGCGCTAACCTGCAATAAAAGTACATATCGCTTTTATGGATTAGTCATTCACTTATATCGATAAGATCAGACTAAATTACCTGAACCCTACTCTACAGACACCAGGATTACATAAATAGACTGCAAAGAAAACATGTTAGTATTTAAAATAAACTAGGAGATGTGTTTCTAAATACGTGTTCAAGTTCAAGGGAATCAAGTTCAAATTGATTAATGTAAATGGTGTGTGATTTTTTTTTCCTCACAAACACTCACAATTGCAGTATTTACAAAATGTAATCAAGTTGATAGAAAAACAGACATTAAACTTTCACAATGATGCGTGACTTTATCTTGGTTTGTTTACATCTTGTACTTGAATGTTGACATTATAATCACTCTGTGTTTCACATTAAGGTGACAAATTTAGCCTGCAGGCTACAGCTCATAGTAGTGATAATCAGTAATCACAACAGGTGAAATGTTATGATAAGGATTCAAGGATTTGATCATGTCCATGGGCGAATGTAACATTTCCCATTTGGGGGGGGGGGGGGGGGGGGGGGGGGGGTAGTAGTAGAAAATTGTAAGGGGCGGCTTCATCGCCCATGTCGCTTCGCGCCACGGGTGATGAAGTCGCACCCATACCATTTTCAGTTACAGGACTTATATTAGTCAAGTAAAGCAGCAATAATAATAACATCAGTTGTTGAAGTTGCAACAGACACGCAGCATGCATAAAGCTAAAGGTCTGACTCAGAGAGTTTTCTGTTTTCAATGATGAAATGCTGTTGGTTTAGTGGTGAGACAACTGTAGTTAGTTACTAGCAGTATTAGTGTTTCAAATCATTTTATATATAAGCACTTTAATTTGAAATATCTTGGGCTGTTTTGCATGTCATCGTGTTTGGTGGAGCTGTCAGGGAGTTTAGTGGGACATTGCCCCCCCCATGCCCATGCCTAGATCTGCCCCTGATCCTGTCACTGCTATACTGTATGCAATACAGATGTAGCACAGCAGCAGAAACAGAGAGCCATGCGTTATAAAGGAATCATTTCAGGACTCCCCTTAGCCCTCCAATGCATGTACACCATAAATATATATGGTTTGCCTACAGTCCTAAATAAGCATAATAAAGTTCTGAAAATCTGCCTTCGCTACAAACGTGCAATGGGACATTTTGTCCAGAGTTATTACTTATATTAAGGTAATGAATGCATTCCTCCTGAATCACATACAGTACTAGTAGGATAAAGCCTATAGAGAACAGAACAATCAGCAATCGCAAAAAGTGAAATGCTACAGTAAGGATACAGGGATTCAGCCGTGTCACTGCTATGTGCAACACGGAAGTAGCACAGCAGCAGAACCCGCACACCATTGTAAAGGAATCGTTTCAAGGCTCTGCCAATTATTAATAGCCTAACAGCTCTCTGACATTGGAAATGAACTTTTGACCAGAGTTATTACTTGCAGTAAGTGAATGAATACATTCTTTATGACTCGCCTGCCAGTGTATGTTGACGCAGGAGGACAAAGCCTAGAAAGCAGAATCATTTTGTATACCGGTTGGGAAGTTAATAAGGTAAGAAGTCTCTCAATACATATACTGTATATTATTACATTTCAAACTGAATACAGTTACAGTACATAAAGGAGCACTGTGGATGATTATACAGTATAATTATAAAATAAAAAGACATATAAGGTTAATAGATCATGGCAGCATTAAGTGAGTGCATGCTCTGTTTTATTTTTTTCAGTCTCAATTAATTTCAAATTAGCTTTATTCCCATGAGAAAACAACATTTACGTTGTCAAAGCAAGTGGCAAAAATACAATACAAAAACTACAACTAAATGTACAGTTGGAGGGGTACAGAGTTTTGTAAACAGAGTTATTGCTTGTTATAGAGTCACATTGCATTGTTTTGCTTTTTTTTTCTATTTTTAAACATAGCATCAATTACCTCTTCAGGAAAAATGGCAATATTCTTTCCTCAACAATTATTCACAAAGTACAATTTACAATTTAGGCATTTAGCAGATGCTCTTAATCCAGAGACGTTATCCACTGATTAATTAATTGATCTGGTTAATCAGTCCGTCTGAAAACATGTTGAGGTTTTATATTAATTTATGCATCTGGCACTTCCCATGACAGATTTGAAGTGCATTCATTGTCTTGAACTCTGTCTTCTGGTTGCATGGTATTTTTTGAGCATGCACAACACGTCCCTAGCATTAATGTTAAAGGTCGGTTAAGAGATATTCTGTTATTTTAATTTAATTACATTAAGAAGGTATGTCCCTTCTACAGATGGAACATTCATGCATGGTTGACAAGAGCAAAAATGCCAAAAGGCTTAATCATTTTTAGACCTATTGCTTTAACTACTTTCTTTGATTATGTGTTATACACACATTTCCATGTGATTGTTCATTTTTGTCTTGTTGTATTCAGAATCCTTTTTTTTAATTTCTTTTTTTATATGACATTTAATATTTCCCCTCTCATCTATCTAGTCCATATTTATTTTTATTCATTTGTATTTATAATCTTGGACCAATCTATCCAGCTGTGGCATGGGAATGAATTAGGGATTTGGGGGTTTTCTAGTGTGCATAAAATTATATTGTGGTGACTCCCACTGCAGCCTATGGCCCCTCTATGTTTGTTATTTTGTCTGGGTCAGATGTCAGAATCAGGGCTACGGTGGTGTGAGATTTTGTGCTCTCTTTAGAAAGCGGCTTCAAGCAGGGAAGGATTATCCAACGGGCACCTTGGGTCCAGACCCAGGGGCCCCTGAGCCCCTGAGCTTGATCGCTAAGAGGCTCAAGCCCAGGGCCCACCCCAAAAAAAGGGGTAACAGCGAATAACAGTGGTCCATACGGTCCTTATTAACAATGGGTTTACTAATTTTGAGTCACTAAATAAGACCAAAAGTCCTCACCTAAACCATCATGATATGGTACACATAAGTGTGTAAACATTTTGCATTTGTTTGGCTTATAGTTATTTTCAGTGTTTAGTATTTTCAATAAATCCCATGCTGTAAATCCTGCTGAAATGCTGGTGCGCTGTGCCAGGAAGAAAAATACTCCGGTGTAAGGGGGCCTTTTGGCTGGCGGTGGCCCCCATAATTTCTTAATCCGTCTATGGGTTCAAGTGCCATCCAGCTGTTTGTTTTTTAATTTGTTTGCGTCCACATCACCATAGAGTAGAGCCGCCTCAGCAGTCGTTGTAAATTTTTACTTTTTACCTTTTACTATCCTTTCCTCTCAGTTGGAGGCCTGTGTACTTTGATGATTGACTTGACTGATAAGAGCTTTGCTGCTTGATCTTTAGCCAACTGGTGACATACGCTCCTTACTGATATGAGGTCCCGACTCTCAGGTTCACCTCCTGTCAAGGCCACTAGTAATTTAACAAGTCAGTCAAACAGACTATCCTTTAAGCCATAGAGTGCAAATTCAAAACTGCAGGACTACTACTGTTATCACGCAAATACTATTAGTCACCACAGTTTCTTCCAGTAGTGAAATACCGCTGTTTACATAGAAAATACATCTTCTTTTGTTTTTCTTTCTGGTGTATAGCCCTTTAATCTTAGAAACCTTAGAAAAAACAATATACATTATGTGTTTGTAAAGACATCTTGGATTCTGAAATGCTAATGTCTTGATCCAGGAAACGCCAACATTCCAATCAGTATC
Organism: Benthosema pterotum; assembly: GCA_039105355.1. NCBI lineage: Eukaryota > Metazoa > Chordata > Actinopteri > Myctophiformes > Myctophidae > Benthosema > Benthosema pterotum. The sequence goes on along the minus strand of CM076975.1, from coordinate 48,426,909 downwards.
ACAGGATAATCAGCAAAGAAAGAAAATCTATAGTAGCCGGACCATAAGCGATTTATTTGATCAATAATGTGTTCTGCTTTTAATTTCCTTCTCCGTAGAATGACCATGTCCACAGCCGGCAGCCACCTGACTGAAGATCGGTTCCGGTGTTCCATCTGTCTGGATGTGTTCACCCAGCCTGTCTCTCTTCCATGTGGACACAACTTCTGCAAGGCCTGCATCACAAACTGCTGGAACTCCAATGTAAAAGGACTCTGCCGGTGTCCAATGTGCAAGGAGACGTATAAAACAAGACCTGAGCTCCGTGTCAACTGTTTCATCTCTGAGATGGTGGAGCAGTTCAGGAAGACACTGCAGGTGACAGAAGAGAAAGAGAGAGAAGATGATGTTTCAGGGGGATGTTGTGTGACGTCTGCATCGACACCAAGATGAAAGCTGTCAAGTCCTGCCTGGTCTGTTTGACTTCTTACTGCGAGACTCACCTTGAACCACACCGTAGAGTTCAGACCCTCAAGACCCACCAGCTGGTGGAACCTCTGGGGAGCATGGAGGACAGAATGTGTAAGAAACACAACAAGATATTGGAGCTCTTCTGCAGGAAGGAGCAGAGGTGTATCTGCATACTGTGCTCACAAACAGACCACAGGAGCCACGATGTGGTCGCTTTGGAGGACGAGAGTGGAAAGAGAAAGGAAGAGATGAGGAAGACCAAAACTGAGTGTGAACAGAATATCCAGGAAAGAGAACTGGAGCTTCAGGAGATCAGAGGATCAGCAAAAGCTTGCAAGGAAGCAGCAGAGAAGGAGACAGCAGATGGTGTGAAGGTTCTCAATGCCCTGGTGGCCTCCATTCAGAAAAGTATAGCTGAGGTACTGGAGGTGATCGAAAGGAAAGAGAAGGACGTACAGCAGAAGGCTGATCAGTCGATCACAGAGCTTCACCAAGAGATCACTGTACTACAGATGACCAGCATGGAGTGTGGGAAGCTTTCACGCAGTGAAGACCACTTTCAAGTCCTCAAGTACAGCCTTCCATCACCATCCAGCCTTCCAGGGGGTATTTACAAAGTCCCTCTGGACCTTACGGCAATCCCTCCAGGGACTGTGAGAGCAGCTGTAACTAAGATGGAGAAGACAATAAATGAAGGGATGGCGGCACTGATTAAACAATTGGAAGAACTTGATCATCAAGTAACCTCTGATCCTCCTAATCTTCCTCCTACTCCTCCTCCTCGCCACAGACAGGGCTCCTTCCCTCAGCCCTGCTCCTCCTCCATAGAGCGTCAGTCCTCATTACAATCCTACATCAATTTCCGCCTACAACCCCAATCTCCAAAGTCTGCCACCATAGCAACCTCCTCCATCAAACCCCCCTCCCTGCACTCTTCACATCCAAAGTCTGACAGCCCAAACCCCTCTTCCAAACCCATCCCTCCCCCACTCCATGCAAAGCCTTCGCCCCAAAGAAACAACTCCCAAAAGGCCCTTTCCCCGGGTGAAGCATTGGCTCAAACATTAACTGAGTTACAACAGAAGATTGGGGATAAAAAGTGAGGGCAGAAAAGTGAATATGCCATTTAAGATCGTCTGGAATGACAGAAAAGTTGGAAAATAGTTCACAATAATTGGCAACAATTGGAAGAAAATCGTCGTCAAGTCCTTGTCAACGGCAAACATCCTTCCCCGTTACCCCGCTTCTCCAAATTGTCAAGACATGCATGACAGACTTTTATCACTGTACTAAAGCCTAATTATACCGGCAGCCAAATATAGCCTGAATCAGATCTGAGCCACTTCAGTATTGGAATTTGATTTGTCCTGTGGCCTGCCTGTCTCATATGGAATAGTCTTTTTTACAACTATACCTGAGATAGACGATTCATTGTGTTGATTGCCTGAGCAGTACATCTGAGGACAATTGCGATTGGCCGGAATGTGATGATGTATGATGATAAGAGACACATGGTGGGCCTTGGGTTGTAAGATATGGCCCCTAGTGTGACTATTATCCTCGTATAGAACCTTGTAGGCCTATAGTGTTTGTCAAGTTTAGTTAGTTTTAGAGCAGCTGATAAGGTTCCCTCCTTAACTGTATTACAGCATTATATTTTCTGTTTGATACTATAATCACTAACAGATCTGCTAATGTAACCCGGGCCTTAAGGCTGGTTACTACTAGCCTATGGACAAACAGAGCAAGCCAAGTCCACCTATCCACCTTTGTGATTTGTCCCTGTTATGCTGCTGAGTTGAGCAGTATGAACTAGTCAGCCCAGGATATGATTGACAGGTAAAATTCACCCAATCAGGTGACACCCCTCAACTGCCATGCCCCGCCCACCTCTGCTCTCCACAGACACACTGAAGCTGCACTGACTTGCACTGATGAAGTCCTATGACAGACACACTGAGCACACAGTCAGTGAAAATAAGATTAAAAGCCAGAAAGATAGCACACACATCTGTCCCATCAACTCAGCCATGCCAGAGAGTTTGTTCTGATGGTGAGTTTGGTGCTACAAACCACATGGTGTTTAGCCACCAGGAGGATTATGAGCTAAGCTAAGCCAGTACACATGAGGGTTAGCAGCTAATTAGTCACCATGTAATTCCATTGCCTTCCATGTTAGCATGTGTGGGTAGTTGTCAGCATTGGTTCCAAGCCAACCTGTATTACAAACGTAATCTAATTTGTACTCTAACAGAACAGAAGTATTCATCAAGGTAGATGGCCATATGTTGTTTTTATTTATGTTTTCCACATGAGATCACTTTATTTCATGCCATTGATAAAATAATATATATATATATATATATATATATATTATATATATATATATATATATATATATATATATATATAATATATATATTTTTTTTTTTTTTTGTAATACATTATATTTTATGAGGATCTATTATATTTTCATATTGAAAGAAGATTGTTATTCCATGGTGAAAATATATTTGATTTGACTTGAAGGACCCTGAAATAAGTCAAACATTATTAATTATAGTTTTCATGTTGGTAACTTGAAACAAGACAGAACAGTCTCACACGTGTAACAGTGAGCACTAAACAATACATACCACACAACATAGTGTGATTGGACTGCCAACAAACTCATATTGTCATTTCCATCCATATGTAGTAGGTTATATTTAGCCGCAATGCAATGCTAGATTATTTTATGATTATTCTAGACTTGCAATACAGTCCATCGACTCCCCCAGAGCAATAATTTTAAATTGTGATTTGCATTTAGTAAACAACGTTGAACTCACCAACTTTGCAGCTGTATAGAAAGGTTGAATTATCCTCTTTCTATCTGCAAAGCATTTGTTTGATAAAAGAAAATCCATCATAGACATGAGCTATTGTGTAATATGGACACAATGAGGTCCATATTACACAGGTCCTCAAGCTAGAATGTACAGATTCAGAAGATACAGCAGGTTAAGGGTGGATGGATTTTCTCCCAGAAGAGAGGAAGGTAAACCGACCACAGTTGGGAGTCTTTGTGAGCCTTCCTTGGGCGTCGACTTTAAGTTCCCGTCTCTAGGATTTGGACAAGAAGAGAACGTAGGTGTGTTGCACCAGAAGCCCAACATAAGCCTATTTAAGATTGGTAGAACGTCCAACCTACGACGTCGGTAATGAATCGCTCTGTGCTCAATGTATAAGCCTCGCGGGCGTCTTACCCTCTCCTCGGATGGCAAAACGCAGCTTTTGGCATCGTGTTACAACGTGGCCGAGAGCTACACTGTAGAACCTTGCATCATAACATAACAACACTGTAGAGGACCGTCACCATGGAAACCAGAGACGCCAGTGGAAGAGGTGGATCCTGTTGGCGTCGCCTGCTTTCTTAACTATGTTGGGCTTCTGTTGCAACTGCGACGGAGCACACCTATTCTCTTGTCGTGTTCAAGTCCTAGAGACGGGAAATTAAATTCCCTATAGTTAAGAAAGCAGGCGACACCGATGGGGTCCACCTCTTCCACTGGTGTCTCTGGTTTCCATGGTGACGCTCCTCTACAGCGTAGCTGTCGTCCACGTTAACATGACACCAAAAGTGTTTTGCCGTCGGAGGAGACGGTCGGACTGCGGCGAGGCTTCGAGCACAGAGCCATTCATCGCTGACGTCCTAGGTCGCACGTTGGACCAACGGACGAGAGGGGGACTTCCGGTGCCTTCTCTATTCAATATATACTCTAAGGGTGTCCTCCATAACCACTGGTGTACTGTATTATTCACTTAAACTGTATTATGGCATATTTTCTGTTCAACACTTTCATAATCATTAACTGCTAAGCCTGCAATAAAACTTTGTATATAGCACTTATAATGGAGTAGTCTCTATTCTCCTCATTTTTTAGATTTAAGCATTTAGCGTAATGCTTAACAATGTGAAGTACAATGTTACTTTAATTATATGAATCCCAGACAACAAACACCAGGGGCCACATGCTGTACAGTATATAAGTGCAAAGAAAACGGGTTGTTTTTCAAATTAATTAGGATACACGTTTTTCAATAAGGGCAAGGTCAAGTGAATATTTATCGGACATCTCTCTTTAATCACAACACGTGAAATGTTATGATGCAAGGTTTAGGCCCCAATGTCACTGCAATCCAACACAAAAGTAGCACAACAGCAGAAACAACGTCACTTATGAAGGAATCCTTGTAGGACTTGTAGGCCATCAGTGCTAAATAAGCATAAGGCGTAAAGTTCTGGCAATCTGCTGTAGCGTGAGGCCTGAACACGGACATGGATAACACAGAAACATTATACAAATCCATTGGTCGTGTACAACTGTACCATTTTCAGTGATAACTGAGAGACAATGCCCTCCCCCAGAGAAGGATGGAGGATGCTGGATCAAGTTTTATGACCCTTTGGAATGCAGGATAGGAACTCAAGAAAATGGACACTTCAGTATTCACTCTCTGTGCCCCTACCTCATGAACAATACCACACAGATGAAACTATGCGCATTTTACATGTCTGGAGCACAAGTACAGTATAGATATATTTGTATGCTATCTTATGAACCTTAACTATACACTGTACATAGCATGTTCATTTGATTTGTAAATAATTTTCTTCTTCTAATATTTGCCTGATCTCTGCATGGCTAATATATGGTGTTTAGTATCTAAACGTTCCCAGAATCGATTTGTTTGCAAATCCATGATCAGATGTTTTGCAATTAGTCACTAAGGGAAGTTAGAGAAATGTAGAGATATGGCAGGAGGAAAAAGGAGGGCTGCTGAACCCCCCCTACACACATAGATATGGACCCATGCGTGGCCAATGGCCAGTGAACTGGAAGGGAGGAGTTAAACTCCCCCACTGAGTGAGTATGGACCACAGACCAGATGTTCACCCTTTTTGGTTTTTGGCGGAGGAACAGACAAGACGTCCTGTTCTGTCCTCTCCCTGTGCTCTTCTGAAACGGGTTTGACTAGATGTCCCCGTTTCGCCCTCTGTTCTGTTTGGTCGGACTGTGGGGTAGACGAATGTCCCCCGCATAGAGCGCTACTGACTTGTTTCGAGGATAAGACACTGAGTCTCCTCATCGCTCCTCAGTCCGGGTTTGACTGCATGTCCCCGCCACCAAAAGAACTTCTGAGCAGACTTCAACGCCTCAACCAGCCAACACTCAGAGACTCAGAACGGTGCTCCTCTCAACGCCACAGCGAAGACAAGACACTCATCTCCTACATGCTTCAAGGAGCCAACTCCAATCCAAGCCGGCGTCACCAAGAGAGCTGACACAGAGCTGACTCTGACGGGGTATAAACTGCTTGGAGGCCTGCACCTCCAACTGTCCACTCTCTGTCCACCCACTGTCCCAAGATGGCCGCCGCCAGCTACTACAACTACTCCTGACTATCAGCACATGGCTGCTAATGGCTGCCACTACCACATGGCTGTCTCCTCCTCCTACACACAGGCAAGCATATCATATCGCATGTGGAATGGCAACCCCCAGGTTAGCAGGCAGAGTAGAGAAGTTGTAGATCTGCTGTTTTCTCAAACCTTTTATTGCTTTTATTTTCAAGTGTCTCTTTTCTTTGTCTGCACCATTTACCTGACAATACACACGACCTCGCTATGATCGACATTTAATCCTGCCGTCCATTTTAGGATGTTTTATACCAATTTATTTTACATGTAATAAATTGATTATTTTTATTAAGAAGTTGTTGTGTTTTCTATCTCATGGTTTACAAATTGTACAGATGGGGTATTTATTGCTAGTCTGTCCAAGAACTCATGTTACATTAACAGTGACGTGAGCAATATAATTTCATTATGTTTCAATATTAATATTTTCATAATTTCATATAAATATGGAAAATTGATATTGAAATATTATGTCCTGTTCATAAACACTACATAATTGGCGCCCGATGTGGGGCAGACTCTTATCCCAGCTGTACATACTGTAAACAATGAGATATTGAAATCATACATACATTTTTTTTTTTAATATAATAATAATAAGGGTAATAATAATAATACGGGTAATAATAGAAATAATAACCACCATGACGACACTAATAATATAGGCCTAATACGGCTGTTATTCATTTTATTTTTATTTTTTTTTATTTTTTTTCCCCAGTGATTTAAGTTGATCAATATCTGGTTAGTGGTAGAAGAGTGAAATCTAAAATACCAGTAAAACCGGAATAAAATCGGTCGTTTTTAAACCAAGCACTATAATAATAATAATAACAATAATATAAACTCATTCTCCCGAAGAGGCATGGTGTAGTAACTGTTGAGAATTTATTTAGCTGCTAGATATGAGAGATACCTAGGATAACATCCGTCTCATAATCTGAAGGGTGTGAGTTTCATCATGACTAGAATTGTCAAAGATCCTTAAATTGACACAGTAGATTCATCTCGTGTTAAATTAAGTTGATCTGACGTTAATGCACGTGGGCCCCTCTCCCACAAATGTGAGTTTTATCCCACTTCCTCTAGAGTATATTAGCTATTGGTCTATGTCTAATGAAGTATACCTACACCAATAGACATCACTGCAAATCTGTTGGTGAATACAAGTAAAACTGTGAAAACCCTGGTTTATAGATAGATGTAAGCCCTTTATGTTTTCCAGTGGCAGTATGGTGTAACATAGTATTATTTTATCTTTATTTTATTTGTGAGTACATGTATGACATCATTGCTGGTTGGAAGTTACCTTGGCCTGGCCAAATGTTTAACAAGTTGATGATCTGATCTTGGTAGGGTAGGGAAGGCAGTTGTGTGTGAAATTGACACAGGAACCATTTTAGATTCTGCCAGAGAGCGCAGACAAACGGTCGCCATTTTGTCTTTGTTGCTGCATGCAATATACACGCAACACCCTTTATCAATCATTTGAGAAAAGGGGGGTTTTGAACCACAGCCTTAGCAGTGTTGGCTCAATCTGGCTCCATGAAGAGTTGAGCCACACCAGTCCTGACCTCCCACTCCTGACCTCCCTCTTCCTTATCACCCACATCAGGGCAGAAAGGGGGGTTTGGGCCTGCCTCTTGTGTGCAGCAGACACATAAGCTAGATCAACATTTGTTGAATCCATACCAGTAGTCTGGCATTGCTTTTTAGCAACTATTTGTCCATACTGTAACACCTAGTTATCGTTCCATACACTGTTGTCACGAATACATTCACTTTACACAAGTTAGAAGTTTGTGTTGACTGGCAACTGTCAACCATGACAGTCTATCATTCCAAAAGAGGTTGAGTAGTGCAATCTTGGCTCCAGACCAGGAAACAGGCAAAGGGCCTATCAATAGCCGGCTAATGCCAGTTCCATTCTCATTTCCGGGTTGTAGAACGACCCCCACCCCTTCACCTCTTTCATCACCCTGCATCTAGGTAAATGTCAAGGGGGGTCTGAGCATTAGTTGGCCTGCTGCTCTTGTGTGCCAGTTCTTCCTTCTTACACAGCCAGCCTAGGGCTCACTGTGTAGGCTGCAAAAGTAAAGTGAACTGCCCACCTTGCATTTCCAAATTCGAATTTCACTTCAGTGGCAAATGTACCTCTTGTTAACCCTGCCAGCTAATGCATGCATTCAAGTAAATTAAAGTATGGTCAAAATTTAGATTTTAATTGTTCGGCATCCTATTTTAGAATTAGTGGCAATTTTTTTTTAAACTTGGCCTGACTACCAAAAGTCACAACTTTGTTAACAAGTGGTACATTATAGGTGTTTGATCCGCCCTGTGAGATAAATTACATTTTTGGAACAAGATTAATTGACAACACTTCGGCAGCCCATTTTTACAACTTTGTGGATTTTAGAGATATGTTTTTAGAGAACTTTTCTAAAATAAGAAGATTTTAGCAACACTGCCAATATGTCTGAGAAGACACTCAGCTACCTGGATTTACTCAATCAGCTTTTGGTGTTATTCGTGGTTTCCTCGTGTTTGGTTCTCATCGATGTCGCAGGGATCAGGAAATTCCTGTTTAATATGGCCTATGCCATAACACATGCTGCAAAAGCTTGGCTAGAACGTTTTGACCCGGAACTGCAGAGTTCTTGGAATGTTGGTTGTGATATGGATGTATGCCCACAGTTTGTCCCATTGCCGACAGTTAAAGATCACACTGGCAGGCTACAGGGAGATGTTTTGAAGCAGGAGGCTGGAGTAAAACAACCATGGGGTGACCTGACTGAATTCTGTAAGCTTCAGGGCTCCATAATCCAGTTGCAAGACAGGGTTGCATCCCTGGAAAAGCATAAATTTACCAGCATGGATGACACTCTACTGAAATGCTTTCAGAACCTTCTAGCAGAGGTCAGAGGTCAATCACCAGCATGCACTGGTGAACTTTGCTGTGGGTCCAGCCTAATCCAGGCTGAACTAGCTGACCAGGCCAAAGCAATCTCGGCAATGAATTCTCATGTTGACAGACTGAGTGTAGAAGTCAATCAGTTACAACACACTATAACTATTAGAGACAACCTTATCACAACACTGCAGGGTAAATTAACCAAGCACGAGTTTGAGGAAATGGAATTGGGTGGTCATCAGGGGTTGCTGGACCATGTTTCCTTTCCAAAAACCTACATCCTTGCCACTGACCCTTTAGAACCAAAGCAACTGCATGTACACCCAAGTGATCAGGCTATGACCCTGCCAATAGATAGAGTGGGAGCACGAGCAGACATAGCTGCGTGCACACGACCAGTCCCACCATGTTCTAGCCCACCTTCAGCACCCAGTCAGTTTGAGTTTGACTCACACAAAATGACGCATGAACCCCAAAGGTTCCTTGCTAAAACGCTGGACGATGACGATCTAATGACAATTGCAGAACACATTGACCGTTTTAACCCACCAGTTTCGGGCAGTGCAGACACTCATGCTTATCTAGATAGTATAGAGAACTGTCTACGCTCTCATGAACCTGTCACTGTAGAAACAAAAGTCAGACTTATTCATCTAACCTCAAACCGTGAGGTGTTTTCCTGTCTCACACGACAACCGGCACAATTTCTGCAAGATTGGGGTTCGGTTCGACAGGTCATTATTGATGAGTTCAGTGACGACTGTGGTGTTCAACCTGGTCTCGTCTCGGCCATGGGCGTTAAACAGCTCTATGGTGAAGGTGTTGACGTGTTCTATAGACGTCTAATGAAAGCGTTTTTCGGCTATAAGAATACTCCAAACATGGAGGAGGATGTCATGTTCAAACAGCTGTTTGTTAACAACCTATTGCCATCTGTCACCAGGCGTTTCCCTCTCGATGTCAGACTCAGTAGTAACATGGCAACATGCCCTAAAAGCATACGGGAGCTACGGAGTCTGGCACGGGAAGCATTTGCTAGAGACCGTGATGACCCACCCTTATCGTTCGCTGAACGAAGCCATAAGAGCCCAGAAGTCAGTCACGAAGTTAGGGAATCACGCCGGCAAAGAAAAGCACGGCTCTATGCAGCGAGACAGAAGTCAGGGCCGAGTGATAATGACTGGCGGGCATCGATGCATGACTGAATCAACAACACAGTGGCATCCTCTTGTATGGATTTTTCAGATTTAACCCCCTGTGGTGGCTGGTGGGTCAATTGAAAAATCCAAAGGGGGAGTACGGATTTATACACCTTATACACTGGTTGTTGTTGTTATGTTTACTTTTTCGTTTTCGTTTTTCTTTTAGTCTACCGGTTTTGTTTTGTCCAAACCTAAAATAATAGTACCAACCGTAAAATGTAGTCCATATAGGATAATTAACATGATCTGCATGCCTTGATCATCTTAATTACCATTTGGTGAATTAACAGCATGATAGTTCTACCCAAATTATGTCTGCGGCAAATATTGTGTCGTAGCTACACTCAAACATTTTGCAGTAAACGGTCACCATTTCAGTTGACAAGGAGATGTTTGCTATAACAAATACTTTATTGTAGCTCAAGTAATCAAATATCTGCCAGGATAACTATATAGAAATGATGATTTCTTTCAGACTGTATATAGAAATTATGCCTTCTGCTACACGTACAGAAGTCTACTATCATGCCTACAAAAATCAGAACAACTACTGTATATAGAAATTATGCCTTCCGCTATATATATATATATTTTTTTATTATAGCCAGACTCAACCAAATATGTAAGCTTTCCAATCATGTTTTGACAACTGACTAGTTTATTTAACACCAAACAAAGAAACGGCTTTGTATTTGTTTTGTTTCATGATTGTGACAGCCAAATCTCAGGACAATATAAATATGATGCCCCCCCCCCACACACACACACACTGCCATGATGCAGTGGACAAGGGGAGATACTGATGATACATATTATATAGTTAAAGTCTATTCCCAAATCTGTAACATTTTTTTTTTTACCTAGACTCAAACAAATGGTGTTAATCCTTCAAATTATATCTTGATAACTAACCAGGTGTTCTTTTTTTTAAACACTCAAGATGATAAAAAAAAAGTTTGACATCTCTTGTAGCATTATGTATATATTGTACATGTGTGTATATATTTATAAGTATATTATTTTTCTTGCTTCCCCTGTACTAATATGCCATCATCCTAATTCGCTGATAACTATAGGAGTTTTAAAACAATCTTGACAGTTTTAAAGCATCTGTCTTTTCCTAAAATGTTATTTTTCTCTTTTTGTTTTCCTTGTGTTGTTGAGTTTGTACATATTAGGTCATCATATATTATTATTATTATATATATATATATTTGTTTCCATCATATTGAGGACAGCAAATATACTCAACTTGCAGCAGTTTAAGTGCATTTTAGGGGTTCCTTTCCTTTTGTGCTCTGTGGTTTATTCCCTTTTTCTTTCTTGTTTAAACGTGTTTTATGGTTGTTCGAAATTTCCCAGAAACAGTTTAGAAGGAAAGGGAGTTGCCATTTTTACATGTGATGTTTATGCTGTGTGTGCCATGTCCCTGCTCTCACTTTCTACTTTGTGCCCTCAAGGATCATAGACTCAACGTTTCGTTTCTTCACGACCTTGAGGCCAAGGGGGGATATGTAGCGTGAGGCCTGAACACGGACATGGATAACACAGAAACATTATACAAATCCATTGGTCGTGTACAACTGTACCATTTTCAGTGATAACTGAGAGACAATGCCCTCCCCCAGAGAAGGATGGAGGATGCTGGATCAAGTTTTATGACCCTTTGGAATGCAGGATAGGAACTCAAGAAAAAGGACACTTCAGTATTCACTTTCTGTGCCCCTACCTCATGAACAATACCACACAGATGAAACTGTGCACATTTTACATGTCTGGAGCACAAGTACAGTATAGATATATTTGTATGCTATCTTATGAACCTTAACTATACACTGTACATAGCATGTTCATTTGATTTGTAAATAATTTCTTCTTCTAATATTTGCCTGATCTCTGCATGGCTAATATATGGTGTTTAGTATCTAAACGTTCCCAGAATCGATTTGTTTGCAAATCCATGATCAGATGTTTTTGCAATTAGTCACTAAGGGAAGTTAGAGAAATGTAGAGATATGGCAGGAGGAAAAAGGAGGGGCTGCTGAACCCCCCTACACACATAGATATGGACCCATGCGTGGCCAATGGCCAGTGAACTGGAAGGGAGGAGTTAAACTCCCCCACTGAGTGAGGATGGACCACAGACCAGATGTTCACCCTTTTTGGTTTTTGGCGGAGGAACAGACAAGACGTCCTGTTCTGTCCTCTCCCTGTGCTCTTCTGAAACGGGTTTGACTAGATGTCCCCGTTTCGCCCTCTGTTCTGTTTGGTCGGACTGTGGGGTAGACGAATGTCCCCCGCATAGAGCGCTACTGACTTGTTTCGAGGATAAGACACTGAGTCTCCTCATCGCTCCTCAGTCCGGGTTTGACTGCATGTCCCCGCCACCAAAAGAACTTCTGAGCAGACTTCAACGCCTCAACCAGCCAACACTCAGAGACTCAGAACGGTGCTCCTCTCAACGCCACAGCGAAGACAAGACACTCATCTCCTACATGCTTCAAGGAGCCAACTCCAATCCAAGCCGGCGTCACCAAGAGAGCTGACACAGAGCTGACTCTGACGGGGTATAAACTGCTTGAGGCCTGCACCTCCAACTGTCCACTCTCTGTCCACCCACTGTCCCAAGATGGCCGCCGCCAGCTACTACAACTACTCCTGACTATCAGCACATGGCTGCTAATGGCTGCCACTACCACATGGCTGTCTCCTCCTCCTACACACAGGCAAGCATATCATATCGCATGTGGAATGGCAACCCCCAGGTTAGCAGGCAGAGTAGAGAAGTTGTAGATCTGCTGTTTTCTCAAACCTTTTATTGCTTTTATTTTCAAGTGTCTCTTTTCTTTGTCTGCACCATTTACCTGACAATACACACGACCTCGCTATGATCGACATTTAATCCTGCCGTCCATTTTAGGATGTTTTATACCAATTTATTTTACATGTAATAAATTGATTATTTTTATTAAGAAGTTGTTGTGTTTTCTATCTCATGGTTTACAAATTGTACAGATGGGGTATTTATTGCTAGTCTGTCCAAGAACTCATGTTACATTAACAGTGACGTGAGCAATATAATTTCATTATGTTTCAATATTAATATTTTCATAATTTCATATAAATATGGAAAATTGATATTGAAATATTATGTCCTGTTCATAAAACACTACACTGCCTTATCTACAAACTTGTCATGGGACCTAATGCAGAATAGGTGCAATCATAATACTGTATCACATTCAACTGGCAATAGAGATCTTTTATATCAACCAGTCCATTTTGCAGCTCTCTGACACAGGAAATGAACTTTTGGCTGTTGTTGCTTACAGTAAGTGAATGAATAAATTCTTTGTGACTCACTTGTCAGTGGATGCTGACACAGGAGGATAAAACCTGGAGACCAGAATCATTTTTATATATACAGTAACACTGCATGCTTGTGGGAAGTTAACAAGGTAAGAACTCTGCTGAGATAAAACATAATCTCTCAATACAGTATATTTATTACAAATACAAATTGAATATATGTATGTATGACTACAGTAGATGGCAGCATTATGATGAAATATACAGCAAGTGAAGTGCATGCTATTTTTTGTACCTATATGTAAAATTATATATGTGCAAACTTTTGAAAGGGGCACCTTCTATAAGAGAATAAAGTTAATCTAAGATCCATAGTATTTTCGGTAAAGTGAATTTTTGTCATTTAGAATTATATGACATTATATGACATAAAACAGATTAGTAGTGATGGGAGATCAGTACAGACATCGGTAATATCGGCTATTGGATATCGATATCGGCCAAAATGTCTTATCAGCATATGCCTAGTAATTATTTTTTTTTATTGCAGCTCTCTATTTAAAATAGAAATACAAGCAATACAAAGTAGCACATTTGACATTGTTCTGGTGGAAAAACGGTGAGGCAGGTTGGTGTGAAGTAGCGTAATAAGATTTGTTTTGTTGAGACAAATAATGGGAGGCTAGTGGCCCCATTTTGGGTAAATGAAGTAAACATTCTGTCCATTGTGCAACGTGGCGTTCTACAGCTCTGCAAGGTTTGGTGAAAATATGTTGAGGTTTTGGATTATTTTATGCAACTGGCACTGCCAGTTGGCCTGATTTGAAATAATTACAGTATTTGGTGATTTTGAGCACACTCAACATGTCCCTAACCCTTAACCTTTAAGTTCATTTTGTAATCCACTTTAATTTGCTATGTCTCTTCCTAGCCTTATATAATATCATACAGTTGGACTCGATTGTCATTTTGCATGTCCGCAGAGGTGAAGTTTGTGGACTTCATGCAGTTGATTTGTGATTTATGTCTTAGAGTGAACCCATTTGGGTTCATTTGGTTCCAAACTATCATTTATCTCTGAAAGATCCTGGGGTCCTTAGACCATGCTGCTCTAAGCTCGTTGACTCCCAGATGAACAACCTAGAAGATGTTTTTAACAGACAGGTGCTCGGAGCTCTGTCTATTCGCTCTGATGCTCATCAAGTAAATGTAGTGTACGGTCTACGTCCTCCTTTGCACATAATGCCTGCATCCATTTGTACACTGAATGCTGCTGCAGGAAGGTCAAAGAGATAATCAGGCGTTATGACCACTTTATTGACTCTGTCTTCTGTGCCTACCAGTACTTTCTATGATCATGTGCATTTTATTGCACTCTAACATTTGTTTTATTTGAGTCATCTACCCTTTGTTTCACATTATGGACCCTATTCTGGGAAGCACAATGTGGCACTTCATTGTAGTGAGAAATGTATTCCAGACCAATCTGCTGATTTGTTTTGCATGCAACAGCTGATCAGGTCTTGCTTCAGCAAGGCTGTAAACTCCACTGAACGACATAGTTGCTCTGAATGTGCAACTGCTCCATTGTCCGTGGTGTGTGAAATGCAACAGGCCTCGACAATGATGGTTTGACATGTTCGTAATTGATAGTTCATGCACAGGCAGAGAGATGATTGACAGCGTGCTACTTTATGTCAAAAGTTTTTCTTTTGGCAGCAGTTTGCTACAGTAAAGTCTACAGTTAGACAGTGACTCAGTCAAAAAAGTCAAAGTTGGATAGTAAAATCACTTGTTATACTTCTAAAGTGCCCCACATTGATGTGCCCAATATTTTAACCATATTCATTTCACACTCACTCCCAGAGGGCCACATTGCCCATATGGAAAATATTTTATATGCAAACTCTCGAAAGTCATATACATGAAAGTATATGACATCCGAAAAATATATAACAGCCATAGTATTTTTTGCAAAGTGAAACATAATTTACAAACACAAAATATATCGTGCAAAACAGATATAAGATCCATACTATCTTTCTTGTGAAGTGGCTTCTATGAAAGGTGCCACTTTCAAGAGTTTGCATATACAGGTAAAGTATAAATGCATTTAGTTATACTTTTAATTTAACTAACAGCATACATGCATGACTAAATAATGTTATAATGGTATTTTTATTAACTAAATACAAAACCATGGCCCCTGAAAAAGACCAAGTGAGTGCACTCACTGTCCCCCAACATTGTCATTAAGCTACACATTGAAGTAAATAACAATACTACTCTTAGACAACGAAATTAGTTCTCTATGGTCAATCTCAAGTAATTAGAATATTATGTAAAAATCACAAGTGTAGTTTTGGCTCTGTGTGCAGGTGCCAAATGCTGCTGGAAAAGGAAGATCAGCTTTAATATAAAGCTTGTCAATAAACACAAAGCCACACAGTGCTGTAAAATATAATTTTAGATTGTTGTAGACTGGTTACAGCAAAATGCATGATTTAGGCCACGCTTTCAGCTGGTGTTGATCCACTCACCATTAAGTGAAAACTTAATGGTTTCAACACAGCCATCTTTTTAGATTACATTGTGCTTGAGTATGTTGACAAGCTTCATGTAGATGCTAATTTTCTAAAGTAATTTTCCTGCACCTTAAGGTCTCGTGTTCTCTTCCTGGATGAGGCTACTTGTAAGAATTCAACAAGCCACTGAAACACACAAATTTTATTATTGTTCCAGGAAATTGTACTACTTTTATACAACTACTACTAAGTACCACTGTTTCTTCCAGTGGTGAAATGTGCCTTTTTACATTTACATGCTTGTCTCTGTAGACCATGGCCACAGCCGGCAGCCACCTGACTGAACATCAGTTCCGGTGTTCCATCTGTCTGGATGTGTTCACCCAGCCTGTCTCTCTTCCATGTGGACACAACTTCTGCAAGGCCTGCATCACAAACTGCTGGAACTCCACTGGACTCTGGCGATGTCCAATGTGCAAGGAGACATTCGACAGAAGACCTGAGCTTCGTGTCAACTGTTTCATCTCTGATATGGTGGAGCAGTTCAGGAGGTCAGTGCAGGCGACAGAAGAGCAAGAGAGAGATGATCTTCCAGAGGAGATGTTTTGTGACGTCTGTATCGACCCCAAGACAAAAGCCGTCAAGTCCTGCCTGGTCTGTTTGACTTCTTACTGCGAGACTCACCTTGAACCACACCGTAGAGTTCAGAACCTCAAAACCCACCAGCTGGTGGAACCTCTGGGGAGCATGGAGGACAGAATGTGTAAGAAACACAACAAGATATTGGAGCTCTTCTGCAGGAAGGAGAAGAGGTGCATCTGTATGCTGTGCTCACAAACAGATCACAAGAGCCACGATGTGGTTGCTTTGGAGGACGAGAGTGGAAAGAGAAAGGAGGAGATGAGGAAGACCAAATCTGAGTGTGAACGAAATATCCGGGAGAGAGAACTGGTGCTTGAGGAGATCAGACGTTCAACAGAAGTCGACAAAAAAGCATCAGAGAAGGAGACAGCAGATAGCGTGGAGGTCCTCACTGCTCTGGTGGCCTCCATTCAGAAGAGGATATCTGAGCTACTGGAGGTGATCGAAAGGAAACAGCAAGCAGTACAGGAGAAGGCTGAACAGTCGATCACAGAGCTTCAACGGGAGATTGGTGTACTACAGATGACCAGCATGGAGTGTGAGAAGCTTTCACGCAGTGAAGACCACCTTCAAGTTCTCACGTACAACACTCCAGAACTTCCGTGTTCTTACTATGAATTGCCTTTGGAGAAAAAGCTCTCTGCAGGGACTGTGACAGCAGCTGTAGCTAAGATGGAGAAGTCACTAAACGAAGGGATGGAGGCACTGATTAAACAACTGGAAGAACATCTTGAAGTAGTCCCACCTCTACCTCCTCGTCTTCATCCTACTTCTCCTCCTCCTCTTGCTACTCCTCGCTCCAGATCTGCAGGCTCCGCCCATCAGCCCAGCTCCTCCTCAGAGCCTGCCTCCATCAAAGCCTTCCGCCCTCCAAAGGCTTCGGCCTCCAACGCCCGCTCCCCCCAGGCTCTTTCCCCAGGCCAAGCATTGGCTCAAGCAATCAGTGAGTTGCAACAAAAGCTTGATGATAAAAAGCGAGGGGCGCAAAGTGAAGGCTCCATTTAAGATTGTCCAGAATGGCAGAAAAGCCCATTTTTGTCCAAAATGAAATGATTGCAAATGATGCGTTTGGATCAACATATGGATTAAACAATGAAATCCATCAATTGCCGTGTTCTTCGAGTTTGGCCCAGCCTGGCCAGGCTGATCGTCCGCCTGAACAGCCCTCCTTAAAGCGTACATTTGCTAATCCAGTGCCTGAAATTGCAGTTGACAATGTGGCCTTTAGTGGGCCTCTGGGTTGTGACTACTGTCCTGATAGAACCCTGAACAGTGCATGTGTCAAGTTTAGTTAGACTCAGAGTCAATTATAATGTTTATTCCTTAACTGCATTACAGCGTTATATTTTCACTTAACAATAATCATACACAGATACTCACGCGCTAACCTGCAATAAAAGTACATATCGCTTTTATGGATTAGTCATTCACTTATATCGATAAGTCATGGATTAGTTATTCTTTTCATTTCTCATTTTAGATATTTAAGCATTTAATGCTTGTGCAAGATCAGACTAAATTACCTGAACCCTACTCTACAGACACCAGGATTACATAAATAGACTGCAAAGAAAACATGTTAGTATATAAAAATAAAAATAAAAAAAACTAGGACATTTGTTTCTAAATACGGGTTCAAGTTCAAGGAAATCAAGTTCAAATTGATTCATGAAAAAGGTGTGTGATTTTTTTTTCCCTCACAAACACTCACAATTGCAGTATTTACAAAATGTAATCAAGTTGATAGAAAAACAGACATTAAACTTTCACAATGATGCGTGACTTTATCTTGGTTTGTTTACATCTTGTACTTGAATGTTGACATTATAATCACTCTGTGTTTAGTTAATTAACATTAAGGTGACAAATTTAGCCTGCAGGCTAGTCATTATAATCAGTAATCACAACAGGTGAAATGTTATGATAAGGATTCAAGGATTTGATCATGTCCATGGGCGGATGTAACATTTCCCATTTGGGGGGGGGGGGGGGGTAGGAGAAAATGGTAAGGGGGCGGCTTCATCGCCCATGTCGCTTCGCGCCACGGGTGATGAAGTCGCACCCATACCATTTTCAGTTACAGGACTTATATTAGTCAAGTAAAGCAGCAATAATAATGACATCAGTTGTTGAAGTTGCAACAGACACGCAGCATGCATAAAGCTAAAGGTCTGACTCAGAGAGTTTTCTGTTTTCAATGATGAAATGCTGTTGGTTTAGTGGTGAGACAACTGTAGTTAGTTAGTAGCAGTAGTAGTGTTTCAAATCATTTTATATATAAGCACTTTAATTTGAAATATCTTGGGCTGTTTTGCATGTCATCGTGTTTGGTGGAGCAGTCAGGGAGTTTAGTGGGGCATTGCCCCCCCATGCCCATGCCTAGATCCGCCCCTGATCCTGTCACTGCTATACTGTATGCAATGCAGACGTAGCACAGCTGCAGAAACAGAGAGCCATGCGTTATAAAGGAATCATTTCAGGACTCCACTTAGCCCTACAATGCATGTATACCATGAATATATATGGCTTGCCTACAGTCCTAAATAAGCATGATAAAGTTCTGAAAATCTGCCTTAGCTACAAACGTGGAATGGGAACTAATGCATGAGAGGTGGAATATCTGTAATATCATACACCTTTCGGACACTGGACATTTTGTCCAGAGTTATTACGGTAATGAATACATTCCTCCTGAATCACATACAGTACTAGTTGGATAAAGCCTATAGAGAACAGAACAATCAGCAATCGCAAAAAGTGAAATGCTACAGTAAGGATACAGGGATTCAGCCGTGTCACTGCTATGTGCAACGCGGAAGTAGCACAGCAGCAGAAACCGCACACCATTGTAAAGGAATCGTTTCAAGGCTCTGCCACTTATTCATAGCCTTAACCATTGATATCAGTCATTTAACAGCTCTCTGACATTGGAAATGAACTTTTGACCAGAGTTATTACTTGCAGTAAGTGAATGAATACATTCTTCATGACTCGCCTGCCAGTGTATGTTGATGCAGGAGGACAAAGCCTAGAAAGCAGAATCATTTTGTATACCGGTTGGGAAGTTAATAAGGTAAGAAGTCTCTCAATACATACAGTATTTACCGGTATTATTACATTTCTAACTGAATACAGTTGCATAAAGCAGCACCATGGACGTTATGCAGTATAATTATAAAATATGAAGAAATATAGGATTGATAGATCATGGCAGCATTAAGTGAGTGCATGTTCTGTTTTTTTGTTGTTGTTGTTGTTGTTTTAAGTCAAGTCAATTCATTTCAAAATAGCTTTATTGCCATGAGAAAACAACATTTATGTTGTCAAAGCAAGTGCCACAAATACAATACAAAAACTACAACTAAATGTATAGTTGGAGGCGGTACAGAGTTTTGTAAACAGAGTTATTGATTGTTATAGAGTCACATTGTTTCTCCCCCCCCCCCCCCCCCCCCCCTATTTTTAAACAAATAGCATCAACTGCCTCTTCAGGAAAAATGACAATATTCTTTCCTCAACAATTATTTATAATGCACAATTTAGGCATTTAGCAGATGCTCTTAATCCAGAGACGTTATCCACTGATTAATTAATTGATCTGGTTAATCAGTCCGTCTGAAAACATGTTGAGGTTTTATATTAATTTATGCATCTGGCACTTCCCATGACCGAGTTGAAGTGCATTCATTGTCTTGAACTCTGTCTTCTGGTTGCATGGTATTTTTTGAGCATGCACAACACGTCTAGCATAATGTTAAAGGTCGGTTAAGAGATATTCTGTTATTTTAATTTAATTACATTAAGAAGGTATGTCCCTTCTACAGATGGAACATTCATGCATGGTTGACAAGAGCAAAAATGCCAAAAGGCTTAATGATTTTAGACCTATTGCTTTAACTGCTGTACCTTCTTTGATTATGTGTGATTAGACACACACACACACACACACACACACACACACACACACACACACACACACACACACACACACACACACGGTATTATCTATGTTATGATTAAAGACATGTTTCGGCCTTTGAAGTTGCTCATTACAACATTGTGTAATGTGTAAATTTTCATGTGTTTGTTCATTTTTGTTGTATTCGGAATCATTTTATGGCATTTAATATATCCTCTCTCATCTATGAGTCCATATTTATTTTATTCATTTTTATTTATAATGTTGGACCAGTCCATCTATCCAACTGTTGTATGGGTTTTCATAAAATCATATTGTGGTGACTCCTGCTGCACCCTATTACACCTCTATGTTTTATTTTGACCGCGTCAGATGTCAGAATCAGGTCTACGGTGGTGAGAGGTTTTGTGCTCTCTTTAGAAAGCGGCTTCAAGTGCCATCCAGCTGCTTTTTTAAATTTGTTTGCGTCCACATCACCATAGAGTAGAACCGCCTCAGCAGTCATAGTACATTTTTACTTTTTACCTTTTACTATCCTTTCCTCTCAGTTGGAGGCCTGTACTTTGATGATTGACTAGACTGATAAGAGCTTTGCTGCTTGCTCTTTAGCCAACTGCAGACATACGCACCTTACTGATATGAGGTCCCGACTCCTGTCAAGGCCACTAGTAATTTAACAAGTCAGTCAAACAGACTATCCTTTAAGCCATAGAGTGCAAATCCAAAACTGCAGGACTACTACTGTTACCACACAAATACTATTACCAGTCACCACAGTTTCTTCCAGTAGCGAAATGCCGCTGTTTACATAGAAAATGTATCTTCTTGTGTTTTTCTTTTTGGTGTGTGGCCCTTTAAAGGTAGGGGAAGTGATTTGAAATTCATGGTGTAGTACCAGCCTGGTGCACTAGGGGCCCCCAACAGTAGCTACACTATGTGAACCTGCTGCTCGCTCCTGATTGGAGGAGAATTGTGGTGACCTGGGGAACTTTTATTAGCTCCTCTGCTAACGTGGGGGAGGGGGAAACTCCATATGTGGTTTCCACACCTTATAATAGAGCATTTTAACAGAAAAAAAAATATTTTTTGGGTGATATCTGACAAAAGTGAAATCACTTCCCCTACCTTTAACCTTAGAAACCTTAGAAAAAACAATGTACAGTATGTGTTTGTGAAGCCATGTTGGATTCTGAAATGCTAATGTCTTGATCCAGGAAACGCCAACATTCCAATCAGTATCACAGGATAATCAGCAAAGAAAGAAAATCTATAGTAGCCGGACCATAAGCAATTTATTTGATCAATCATTTGTTCTACTTTTAATTGTCTTCTCCGTAGAATGACCATGGCCACAGCCGGCAGCCACCTGACTGAAGATCGGTTCCAGTGTTCCATCTGTCTGGATGTGTTCACCCAGCCTGTCTCTCTTCCATGTGGACACAACTTCTGCAAGGCCTGCATCACAAACTGCTGGAACTCCAATGTAAAAGGACTCTGCCGGTGTCCAATGTGCAAAGAGACGTATAAAACAAGACCTGAGCTCCGTGTCAACTGTTTCATCTCGGAGATGGTGGAGCAGTTCAGGAAGACACTACAGGTGACGGAAGAGAAAGAGAGAGAAGATGATGTTTCGGGGGAGATGTTTTGTGACGTCTGTATTGACCCCAAGACGAAAGCCGTCAAGTCCTGCCTGGTCTGTTTGACTTCTTACTGCAAGACTCACCTTGAACCACACCGTAGAGTTCAGAATCTCAAAACCCACCAGCTGGTGGAACCTCTGGGGAGCATGGAGGACAGAATGTGTAAGAAACACAACAAGATATTGGAGCTCTTCTGCAGGAAGGAGCAGAGGTGTATCTGTATGCTGTGCTCACAAACAGAGCACAAGAGCCACGATGTGGTGGCTTTGGAGGACGAGAGTGGAAAGAGAAAGGAGGAGATGAGGAAGACCAAAACTGAGTGTGGACAAAAGATCCAAGAGAGGGAACTGGAACTTGAGGAGATCAGACGTTCAGTAGAAGCTGACAAGGAAGCGGCCGAGGAGACAGCAGATAGCGTGGAGGTTCTCGATGCTCTGGTGGCCTCCATTCAGAGAAAGAAAGCTGAGCTACTAGAGGTGATCGAAACGAAACATAAAGCAGTACAACAGGAGGCTGAGGAGTCGATCACAGAGCTTCAACAGGAGATCGCTGAACTACAGATGACCAGCATGGAGTGTGAGAAGCTTTCGCGCAGTGAAGACCACTTTCAAGTCCTCAGCCTTCCATCACCATCCACCCTTATTCAATGGCGTTTTTACGAGAAACTCCCTCTGGACAATAACCTCGCTGCAGGGACTGTGAGAGCAGCCGTGACTAAGATGGAGAAGACAGTAAATGAAGGGATGGAGGCACTGATTAAACAATTGGAAGAACAGGATCTTCAAGTAACCTCTGATCCTCCTACTCTTCCTCCTCGTCCTCCTCCTCGCCACAAACAGGCCTCCTCCCCTCAGCCCTGCTCTTCCTCCATTAAGCGCAGCTCCTCCAAAGCATCCCCCATCTGTTTCCCCGTACAAACCCAATCTCCAAAGTCTGACACCCCAACCCCCTCTTCCATCAAAACCCCTCCTCCCCCAGTCCATCCAAAGCCTTCGGCCCCAAAAACCCACTCCCAAAAGGCCTTTTCCCCAGGCGAAGCATGGGCTCACGCATTCACTGAGTTGCAACAGAAGCTTGAGGATAAAAAGCGAGGGCAGAAAAGTGAAGACGCCATTTAAGATTGTCTGGATTGGCAGAAAACATGCCCAGATGTAACATTTATCAATTTGTGTCGCGAAAATGGTATGAGGGCGGCTTAATCGCCCATGTCTTTTTCTTTACAGGACTTTATTGTTGTACAGGACTTATATATTGTTGAAGTTGCAACAGACACGCAGCATGCATAAAGCTAAAGGCCTGGCTCAGAGAGTTTTCTGTTTTCAATGATGAAATGCTGCTTTAGTGGTGACACAACTGTAGTTAGTTAGTTGCAGTAGTAGTGTTTTTCATGTATGGTGGGGGAGTGCCCCCCCCCATGCCCATGCCTAGTTCCGGGGTCCTGACAGAAAACTGAGGACTCCAATTTATGATGATAAGAGCTTGAGTGAACTTAAGAGCGCTTAAGTTGACAATAATTGGAAGATCATCAGGCTGATCATCCGTCCTTAAGGCGTACATTCGCTGTGTTAGAACAACCTTGTGAATGCCCAACATCCTTCCTCTGTTAGCTCACTTTTCCACTGCTCCAAATTGTCATGACATGTGTCAGACTTTTATCACTGCACTAAGGCCTGATTTACTCTGGCAGCCAAATCTAGCTTGAATCAGATCTGAGACATGGGACATTTGATTGGAATCAACCCATATTGATGATTTGATTGCCTGAGCAGTAGGCCTATTGTCTGAGGATAAAAAGTGAGGCCAATTGAGATTAGCCGGAATGTGATGATGCATGATAAGTCTCCCATCGTGGGCCTTGGGCAGTGGCGTTTCTAAGCAATTTGAAGCCCCTATAGGCAAGCTTTTCCCTGGAGCCCCCCTTACCAAAGGGGTAAGGGGGCTCGAGGGAAAGTCCCTCGAAAAATTGCGCCCCCAAGGGATGACAATATGAACTATTTTTAAACTAAATAACATATTATATGTGGTTTAAATGTTCAATTCTAGTTATAGAGTATATCTATCCATATGAGGCTTATTAGCCAGGGATCCTTTTAAAACATGTCTGGTGGTCGCACCCACCCGAGCCCCCTGGCCTCGGGTTGTAAGATATGTCCCCTGGTGTGACTATTAAACTGGTAAAACTCTGTATCGTGTTTGTCAAGTTCAGTTAGTTTTAGAGCAACTTATAAGGTTCCCTCCTTAACTGTATTACAGCATTACATTCTCAGTTCAAAACTTACTATAACCACTAACAGATAATGAAACCTGGCCTGAAGGCTGGTTACTGGTCTATTGACAAACAGAGCAAGTCCACCTATCCACCCCTCAATGTCGCAACTCTGACACTAGATGGCTCTGGTAGCCACTTGCCAGCCCAGGATATGAAGATTGACAGGTAAAATTCACCCAATCAGGTGGCACCCCTCAACTGTCATGCCCCGCCCACCTCTGCTCTCCACAGACACACTGAAGCTGCACTGACTTGCACTGATGAAGTCCTATGACAGACACACTGAAGCTGCACTGACTTGCACTGATGAAGTCCTATGACAGACACACTGAGCACACAGTCAGTGAAAATAAGCTTAAAAGCCAGAAAGATAGCACACACATCTGTCCCATCAACTCAGCCATGCCACAGGGCTGGGCCAGTTTGTTCTGATAAACATAGGTGAGTTTAGTGCTACAAACTACATGATTGTTAGCCATGAAGGTTAGCAGCTCAGCTAAGCCAGTACACCTGAGGGTTTGCAGCTAAAAAGTCACCATGTAATCCTAATGCCTAATAGTGTGGCTAGTTGCTAGCACATTGGTTCCAAGCTAACCTGTATTACAAAAGTAATCTGATAGTGACCTGTGTGATATAGTTTGTACTCTTAACAGAACAGAAGTATTCATCAGGGTAGATAGATGGCCATGTGTTGTTTTTATTTCAGTTTTGCACGTTGTGTTACCTTTTAGCTCTTAACTAAAATAGAGTTAAGAGCTCACTATTTGATGCTGAGAAGAAAGTTTTGTTGTAATACATTTTATTTTCATATTGAAAGAAGATTGTTGTTCCAGGATGACAATATTTTACTTAATTGAAGGACACTGAAATACTGGAAAGTAAAAAGTATTAATTATAGTTTTCATGTTGATGGTCAGGTTCATTGGAGTCCAGAATGTGTGTACAGTAGGTCCACCCAAGGATTGGGGAATATTAGTGACCCAGAGAAGATGGACTTGCATGTGAAGACCACCGGATTTTCCTTGGAGACCCAAAGCCTGCACCACTCTTATCTGTGTGGTAGGATTGAACTGTTTGCAAAACACAGAACTTGATACAAGACAGGACACTGTCTCACAGAATAACAGTGAACACTCAACACTTTATACTTCACTACTACACTACATTGTGTGTAAAACTCATACTTCATACCCATCTATATCTGGTTCATATTGAGTCATTGACTTTGAAGTGATTGTGTTTTGATTGGAAGGTAAATCCATAATTATATGGATCAAAAGTCATGGATCCAAAGTTTCTGTGAATACTTATAGAGCTAAAAGGGTTATTTACAATTAAAAAGAGAAATAGTTAACAATAGTATAAATAAAAGATACCGCAATTTGTGCACTGCATGCACAGATCATAAAATGGATTAAACGCGATTGAAAAAAACATGCAATCTATCGCCTAGAATGAACTGTAGCCTATTACACCCTGGTCATTTAAAGGGTTGGATGGGACATCGTAGATTAAAGGGTATTTCACCCAAATCATTTTAAGGGTTTGATCTAAATATTCTGACATCATGAGGTGACTACCAGTTGCACTATTATTGTTGTTCTATGTGTTTGTTGTTTGTGTATTTTGGTACCATTTTCTTTTCTTTTCCTACAGTATTTTCTAATAATACAGCCGGCCTTTCTCTGCCACTGCATTCTATGTACTGGTGTGGTCTCAGTTATTTATTTCCAATGCTTGCAGTGCCAAACTACTAGTCAAGGTTTAATACTTATAGATTAGTGGTTGTATAGGTCCATTATACATAACTGTAGATATTTAATCATTTATCGTAATGCTTAATGTGACTTACAATGTCATGTGCAAGATCGGACTAAATGAGATGAACCCTATACAGACACCAGTGCCACAGAAATAGAGTGCAAAGAAAACATGTTAGTGTTTACAATAAACTAGGAGATATATTTCTAAATATTATATTCCCTCTGTTTCATTTGCACAAGGTGATGAAACTACAGTAGTGATGATTAGTGATCACAACACGCGAAAATGCTATAATAAGGATGCAGGATCCAATCGTCACTGATATATACTGTATGCGTCATGGAAAGCACAAGGGCAGAAACTGAACGTCATGCATTGTAAAGGAATCGTTTCAGGGCTCTGCCCCTTTTATAGCCCTAGAATACACGTCATGCCATAATTATACATGATTTATTGCCTTACCTACTTTATTTGCCTTGGGAAAGAATACAGGGGAGGTGGAATGTCGTATAACACTTTTATCTGTAGCAATAGCAATCTTTGATATCAGCCATTACAGCACTAACAGGAAATTTGGAGTTATTACTTATAGTAAGCAGTGGTGGGCAAGTTACTGGGAAAATGTAGTAAGCTACACTACTTGTTAGTGTAGTTTTAGGATGTATAATAGAGGTTTTCCACCCATTAAAATGGCCGAAATGTGTGTGGGAAAATGTAGTAAGCTACACTACTTGTTACTCTCAAAACAAGTAGTGTAGCTTCACTACAAGCTCTCCCCAGAAAAAATTGTAGCAAGCTACACTACAAGCTACATGACAAAAGTAGCTTGCTACATTAACACTATCTCAACTTAATGTACAACTTTTTAAATAATAATCATAATAATAAAATAATCTAAATAAAAAACATAATAATAATATTTTAGGGGTGGGTTTGAACCTAGGATGGCATGTCTAAGTTTTAGGATGTATATTAGAGGTTTTCCACCCATTAAAAATGGCCGAAATTCGAAAATGTGTGTGGGAAAATGTAGTAAGCTACACTGCTTGTTACTCCAAACAAGTAGTGTAGCTTCACTACAAGCTATTCCCAGAACAAATGTACTGCTACACTACAAGCTACAGGAAAATGAAGTTAAACTATGTAGCTTAGCTACTTGAAACAAGTTACTGGCCATCACTGATAGTAAGTCAATGAATACATTTCTTCCTGAATCAAATGTCAGTGTATGTTGACGGCACAAAAGGCTAAAGCCTATAGAGACCAGAATAATCAACCACTGCAACAAGTTAAAGTTGATAGCTTTGTTTTCATGAGGCAAACATTGGAATGTCGGTCCCATTTTGGGCAAATGGAGTGACCATCTACAATTCTGCAAAATGTGGGGAAAATACAGTATGTTGAGGTTTTATGCCCTTTGATGCGCCTGGCACTTTGTGTGTTTGTGTGATTTCAGTTATATTATGACTACAAGGTGTTTTTGGATTTAATTACAATTAACCTTTTAGAATCTTTGTTTTCATGTTGCAATTAACCTATTGCTACGTTCTTTACACAGATTAACCATTCATAGCTTAGAAAAGATGAAACTGAGTTCTAATTTTGCATTCCCATAGCGATTCATGCATTGATTTTGATTCACAAAATAGCCTGTTTGTTTGGTTTCCTATTTTGTGTTGAGAATTAGAAAATTGTCAACAAGGCTGTATCATTTATTATACATTTAATGTGTATTTTAGCAGAAGGTTCCCCCTGAGAGAAAGCCTATAGAGATGCGCAGTGACGTCACCGCCCCGGTTCCGGAAGTCTTTCCCCCATTCATTTTTCTCATAGACTTTTCGAAAATAATTTATATCAAGACGATTACGCCGCGGACACAGCCAACTCGAGTCGTGACGAATCATGATGACACACACAAACTTTTGGGACAATAAAATAATTTCTAAGATGAAAAACGAAACAAAAAGTCTTGTATCATGCCGTTTTCTACTTCTTCCCAATTATATATTATATGACGATATTGTGTTTGTTGTCATGATTTGTCACAACCTGAGTTGGCTTTGGCCGCGGCGTAATCGTCTTGATATAAATTATTTTCGAAAAGTCTATGAGAAAAATGAATGGGGAAAAGACTTCCGGAACCGGGGCGGTGACGTCACTGCGCATCTCTATAGAGTCCAGAATAATCAGCCACTGCAACAAGTTAAATGTTAGAATAAGGATGCAAGGATTCGTGCCGTGTCACTGCTACAGGTATGTGCAACACGGAAATAGCACAGCAGCAGAAACCAAACACCATTATAAAGGAATCGTTTCGGGACTCTGCCCCTTAACTCCTTAACTGATCAGGCAAAAAGCTAGTCTTGTTCCCATTGGGCTCAATAGTAACAAAATGATTTATAGAAAATCCTCTGTTATGAATTTGTGCAAACCAATGGTATCCAAAGACAGCTTGAGGTGTCCACTTTAAGGGAAAAAATAGCCCAACTCGATAATATGTTTTCTTTTTTTTATATAAATTGTACAAAAGGGCCCCGTTGTTCACACTGGCATTTCCTCCAGGACTAGTTATGAGATAATCAGGTTTAAAGTTTTATCTTTCATATAACTTTTTTCTGCTTCAAGTAGATGCCCATATGCCTATACCATTTTAAAGATCAGGTGGTTGGCTATAATTAAAAAAAAAAGACAAACTTTCTGACATGTTCCAGTGTGGAGATGGCGCCATCTAAAGGTAGCATGCATGAAAAAGCTGACCTATCCATCATCGTTTGCTTTTGACTGAACAGAAACACGATCCCAGATCCCCCCCCCCCCCCTCCACACACACACACACACACACAGAGAAGAGAGGAGAAGAGAAAGAGAAAGCGTCACAACACACACACACACACACACACACTCACGTGCGCCCAATGCATGCAACGAAGGAGAAGAGCGGTGAGTTCCTTTAGCATTGTTCTGTAGCCACATGGCACAACAACAACAACAACAACCAAACTAATGGCACTCTATGGGGCGGGCTGATACCACATCACATGCGCCAGTGTTTTTTCGGCTATTTTAGTGACATTAACCCCTAAGTGACTACATGGCATGATAGTCTGCAAGTTAATCTATGCTTATAGATTAAAAAAGTACAACACGCGTTTTCGCGTGGGAAACAGGGGACAGAATATTACATCACGCTTTTTCGCGTGGGAAAACTGTAAAGGTGTTAAACAGGAATTCCACCCATTTTTAACATTTTTTCTGAAAGTGTACAAATGCAACCAAATGAAGCCTAACGGGTTCATTTGGTTCCATTTGTACCCATACCATTTTCTTCTGCCCCCCTCCAATGTTACATCCGCCCCTGCACGCGAGTGTGTGCGTACGTGCATGTGTTTTGCATTTTTTACAGCTCTATGACCCAGGATGTGAACTTTTGGCCAGGGTTATTACTTCCAGTAAGTCAATGAATACATTATTTATGACTCGCTTGTCAGTGTACATTGGCGCCTCGAGAGCAGGATCATTTTTTGACACCGCTTGTGGGAAGTTAACAAAGGTAAGAACTCTCTGCATGAGCTAAATTTACTACTATTTCTTAACACAGTATATACTAATATTATCACAAAGTGTGATTGTAGTACTGTAGATCATTAATGGTAGCATTGTGAAAAAAGTAGACGGGAGGCGAAGTGTATGCAGTGTTTTTTAGCCAGTTAACCCCATCTCTCTGTCCATGCTGTTTACCGAAAACAGTAATTATTTAGTGATGAGAGATTAATCGGCAAAAACATCGGTATTGACCAATTAATTAATGGTCAGATTAATATGTCTGTCTAGACGGATAAAAACACTAAAGTAACAGCTTCAGTTCAGTTAGATCTGACTGAGTGCAGTCAGCCTGGGACATGTATTTGGAATCGATACAATTATTATGTTCAATACAGAACAGGGTCATATCGACATCTGTAATATCGGTTATCAACCACAGCAGCCATTAATTATATCAGATATTGATATCAGCCAAAATGTCTCACTGGCACATACTATACGTAGCAATTATTACTTTTCATTAAGGTGTCTCTTTCTCTAGCAGTACGGGCATTACACAGTGGCAGATTTGACCTTGCCTGGTAGGAAACGGGTGAGGCCGGTTGCTGATAGCTTTGTTTTCATGAGGCAAATTATGGAATGTTGGTCCCATTTTGGGCAAATGGAGTGACCCTCTACAATTCTGCAAAATTTGGGGAAAATATGTTGAGGTTTTTTATGCCCTTTGGTGCACCTGGCACTTGTGTGTGATTACAGATTTGTAATGGCCAATTCAGTTATATTATGACTACAAGGTGTTTTTGGATTTAATTACAATTAACCTTTTAGAATCTTTGTTTTCATGTTGCTATTAACCTATTGCTACGTTCTTTACACAGATTAACCATTCATAGCTTAGAAAAGATAAAACTAATTTATAATTTTGTATTCCCATAGAGATTCATGCAGTGATTTTGATTCACGAATAGCCTGTGGTTTGTTTGGTTTCCTATTTTGTGTTGAGAATTAGAAAATTGTCAACTAGGCTGTATCATTTATTATACACTTAATATGTGTAATGAACTGATTTTAGCAGAAGGTTCCCTCTAAGAGTCCATTAGTGACGGTTGGCAAACGCAAAAATGCCAAACGGTTTTAAGTTTTTGCGAACTTGGTATGGAATTGTATGAAATGCTGTCCATGGTGTCAACTGTATTGATTGATGTCCAGAGTCTCGTGGTGTGAGATCTGCTCTGGTCTTGGTGACTATCAAGTATTGTGGTGGGCACTTTGGCCACATGGTAAAAATAATTGAATCCAAAAAACGAATATACTGTATCTTGTATTGTTGACCATTTTTTGTTATTTATATGTTCCCCCTAGCTCATCCATGGCTCTACACAGGCTTTGCCACTTACCATTTTTGTTTGTTTATTTTATTATTTAATTTTAGACCATACAGTAAATTAGAGGAGATTCATAGGTTTGCAGAAATTATATTGCTGTCACTCATCCTTCACTCTGAACCCAACTGTCTTATTTTGTCTGGGTCAGATGTCAGAATCAGGATCTATGTGGACGTCCCGATGATTAAATGACAAATGCAATGTCATCAGCCCTAAAGTGTAGGTTATATGCACTGTTTGCTTGCTTTTTTGTCGCCTGGTAACGCATGTTTCTTACTGATTTGAGGTCCTTGGTTTGCCTCCTGGCTGA
This sequence comes from Benthosema pterotum, assembly GCA_039105355.1. Classification (NCBI taxonomy): domain Eukaryota; kingdom Metazoa; phylum Chordata; class Actinopteri; order Myctophiformes; family Myctophidae; genus Benthosema; species Benthosema pterotum. Next base: position 48,395,576 of record CM076975.1, on the reverse strand, counting down.
GGCTACAAATGTCGCAAAAAAAAATCAAATGTGTAGTACCTCCGGTCATACAATCATTGATTTGATTAATATATTGTTCTGCTTTTTTTCTTCTCTGTAGAGTGTAGACCATGGCCACAGCCGGCAGCCACCTGACTGAAGATCGGTTCCTGTGTTCCATCTGTCTGGATGTGTTCACCCAGCCTGTCTCTCTTCCATGTGGACACAACTTCTGCAAGGCCTGCATCACTGACTGCTGGAACTCCAATGTAAGAGGACTCTGCCAGTGTCCAATGTGCAAGGAGACGTATAAAACAAGACCTGAGCTCCGTGTCAACTGTTTCATCTCTGAGATGGTGGAGCAGTTCAGGACGTCACTGCAGGTGACAGAAGAGCAGGAGAGAGAAGAGGGGGAGGAGAGGAGTGTTCTTCGGGGGGGATGTTGTGTGACGTCTGTATCGACACCAAGATGAAAGCTGTCAAGTCCTGCCTGGTCTGTTTGACTTCTTACTGCGAGACTCACCTTGAACCACACCGTAGAGTTCAGACCCTCAAGACCCACCAGCTGGTGGAACCTCTGGGGAGCATGGAGGACAGAATGTGTAAGAAACACAACAAGATATTGGAGCTCTTCTGCAAAAACGAGCAGAGGTGCATCTGCATACTGTGCTCACAAACAGACCACAGGAGCCACGATGTGGTCGCTTTGGAGGACGAGAGTGGAAAGAAAAAGGCTGACATAAGAAAGACCAAAACCGAATGCGAGTCAAAGATCCAGGAGAAGGAGCTGGAGCTTCAAGAGATCAGGCGTTCGGCAGAAGTAGACAATGAAGCGATGGAGAAGGAGACAGTGGATAGCGTTAAAGGTCTCCATGCTCTGGTGGCCTCCATTCAGAAGAGGACGGCTGAGCTACAAGAGATGATCGAAAGGAAGCGGAACGCAGCGCAGCAGAAGGCTGAGCAGTCGATCACAGAGCTCCAACAGGAGATCGCTGAGCTACAGATGACTAGGACGGAGTGTGAGAAGCTTTCGCGCAGCGAAGACCACTTTCAAGTTCTCGCGTACAGCATTCCATCACTGCCGTGTTCTCTCTATGAATTCCCTTTGGAGAAGAAGCTCTCTGCAGGGACTGTGACAGCAGCTGTAGCTAAGATGGAGAAGTCACTAAACGAAGGGATGGAGGCACTGATTAAACAACTGGGAGAACATCTCGACGTAGCTCCGCCTCTACCTCCTCGAACTCGTCCTACTCCAACGCCTCCTGTGGCGTCTCCTCGCTCGGGGCCTGTAGGCCTCGCTAGGCGGTCAATGAGCTGGGCCTACGGGGGAGATGGACCGCCCGGCCCCTCCATAGAGCCCACCTACTCCGCAAGCCCCTCCTCCACCATCAAACCCTCTGTCTCTCCAAAGCCTTCTGCCCGAAAACCCGACTCCTCGAAGGCCCTTTCCCCGGGCGAAGCGTTGGCTCGAGCGTTCGCTGAGTTACAGCAGAAGCGGAAAAGTCAAGGGCAGAAAAGCGAAGGCGCCATTTACGATGTGGCGGAATGACAGAAACGTCTGGACTCACAATTGTGATTTGCCAAAAAATAACGGAAAGGTGAGGACTCCAGTTGTGATTGGCTGGAATGTGGTGATATATATTTGGCCAATATTTTTATGTTATCGTTCGGTAGCAGTATCCGCAAATGAAACTGACATTAACCAATGGCAGTAGCCGATGTTTGTATGTTGTTGATAAGAAGTTGGTATTTTGGTCGTCTGTAATCTGCCAAGCTGTAGAAGATTCTGGATATTTTGTTGTTAGACTAAATTAATATAATGTATCACTATTCTAAACATTGGTATTGGTGTCAGCCAAGAATCCCTACCTATAGCATTAAGCTGCTAAATTAATTAATACATTATGTGGCATAGTGGGCACAAACACACACCTGATTCACAAAAACAGAAAACACTTCAGTGAAAGGGTTGACATTGAAACCTAGTGAAAGCTGAACTGTCAAGATTCAAGATTCAAGAACTTTATTGCCATGTCAACAAGTAGTTGATAGGAATTTGTCTCGGTTTATGCTCAACATATACAGACAATATACATACAGGACAACAAAAGACGGTACAGTGCACAGACCAGCATGGAAAATACATACGGTTGCTTAAAGTGCTATATGCATTGCATATTTCTACATACATGCAAAGTTACGACTGTAAACTAGCACGACAAGTTCAAATGTCTAATAGCTACACTGATAGACCCCTTCTCTATTAGATCGCCCCCCTGCATTGATGTTCTTAAATTTGGGACTTAAAACTTCTTATTTTTAGGCCTCCATTTTTGTTACATAAACCCCTTAGCCCAAATCCCTTATTTCGTTTTAAATATTTTGAAAATCGTTTTGGAATATTTCAACATGTCAATCTAACACATTATGAGCTTGTAGACTGGCCATTTGAACTACTGAAAAATGTTTTTTTTATAGTTTAAAAAGGCAAAGAAAAGGCAAAGAAGTTGAGGGATAAGGGGTTCAGTGGAAAAAAAAAATGGAGTCCTGTATTTATAGTTTCTGTAGTAACTTTAGCATGTGTGTGTGCTCTTACTGTCTGCAATGCTGCATTGTACTATATTTGTTGCGATGATTAAATGTGCTGTACAGAATATTGATACAATGACATTTGTTTTGAATTGTTTAATAAATATTAGTGATTTGATTTTGTACTATGTGTCCATAATACTGTTACTCGGTTGCAGCTGGGACTGTGTAGACAAGTACAACATTTAAAGGTGCAGTATGTAGGATTGTGGCCAGAACTGGTACTGCAATCACTTTCAAAATACTGTTGAGCGGTGTGTCCCCTCCCCCTTCCCCCCGACTAGAGGTTGCCAGCTAGGCTGCAGGAACGTAGACTGCAGGAGCTTCCATGGCAAGTGATGAATCCTACACAGTAATGGTTGTTACACATTGGAAAAGGCAAAACGACTCGAAAAAGCGACCAAAAAAGGCGAAATATTTGCCGGCGAATTTACTGGCGGGTGCCTGTAGGCCTACACATCTAAGTGCGACTTGAATAAAACGATTAAATTCGCTTTTCCACTACTCCTCCTCCCCTCCTTCTACTGCTCTCCTCTCTGCTGCGTTGTCATTGATATATTTTATTCACACCATGGAAGGATGCACGCAGGAGCCGATCGAAATGTTGGTCATAAAACTTTTTTGTATCATGAGTCATGACCGGAGATCGAGTTAATTAATTAATTAATCCGACGGGCTAAGCGCTAAAAGGCTGAAATACAAGTTGATCGTCTATTCAGCCAAATTAAAAATGCCATATCATCTATCAGATCATATCCCTCTACAGATTAGCCTAATCTAGTCGCCGTGCTCTTTTGTCTATAGCCTATAAGTAGACCAGTGGTTTTCAACCATTTTCACACCAGGGCCCACTATTTATTCAGCATTTGAGCCACGGACCACCACTCGAGGACATTTGCTCCACAGGCCCTAAAATTGAAGATTTCTTTTGCTTTTGTCCACAATACCAGGCCATTCTATTTCTATGACCATTCTTCAACATTCTCTAGTTGTGTAGACTTGGGCTAATTCACATTATGTATATTTTAACTCTTCAGAGTGTAAACATGAAACCAAATGGGCCTGCAAGGGTCCATTATTTGGTTTCATTTTTACGAGCTCAAAGAGTTTCATCCGGTTTAACCAACTTTCCATCATTTACCTGGGGACCACCGGGAACTCTCAAGAACCACTGGCGGTCCCCGGACCACCTGTTGAAAATCCCCGACGTACATCAATCAAATAGATAGATCAAGCAGTGACAAATTAATGCGCAGCAGCTTTCCCCGCTGTCTATAGGCACCACAGCCAATTTCAAGAAGAAATGCCAGGACTACTCACTTGGTAAAGTTCCCAACTTCTCGTGGCTTCATTTCAATGACGGGTATATCCATTTGGGGGTCCGCGGCCCGCAAGATAAGAACATCTTACGAGCGGGTTATCCTAATTAAATTAAGCATGAGAGCGCGGGTCGCTCCCCCCTCCAGACCCCTTGCCCTAGACAGAAAGCTGTAGCCTATATATAGTTCTATATTATGCACAAACTGTCTACCAAACTGCCTGCCTTATTATGAGATATTAAGACGTAATAAGATTCGGGCTCGAAGTTTGGCCATGGATTGATGCGCAATACAATATCGCATCACATAATAGGCTAAGATTGTTTCCACCTGTAGCCTACCGTTGTGTTTGCAGGGACAGCGCTAAACGTTTTATTTTCCTGTAAATTTGCAGTAGTTGAGAGAAATGCACAGACAGTGTTTCAAAACCAAAACAGATCGCTATAGGTTGTGACATTACATCTTTCCCATCCAATGCGTGATGCGCGCTCTGGATATGGCGACGTGCAATATGGAACAGTGGACACTGTGGTTTAATAACAAACACACACACACACACACACACACACACACACACACACACACACACACACACACACACACACACACACACACACACAAAGCAAAATAAATCTTCAGTTTTAGGGTCTGTGGAGCAAATGTCCTCGAGTGGTGGTCCGTGGCTCAAATGCTGAATAAATAGTGGGCCCTGGTATGAAAATGGTTGAAAACCACTGATCTAGGCTACTCTATAGATAAAAGAGCACGGCGCCTAGATTCAAACTCATGATACAAAAAACTTTTATGACCAACATTTCGATCGGCTCCTGCGTGCGTCCTTCACGGTAGGAACAAATAGACAACACAGCAGAGAGGAGAGCAGTAGAAGGAGGGGAGGAGGAGCGGAAAAGCGAATTTAATCGTTTTATTCGAGTCGCATTTAGATGTGTAGCCTACGGGCAGCCGCGACTAAATTCGCCGGCAAATAATAGTTTTATTTCGGACCTTGTCACGACGTAATTCCAATTCATAACGAGGTCTTTTAGGTTTCGGAAGGTTAGACATTTCTTTATCTCAAGTTCAACACGTTAGTAGCAGCTGCTGCGGTAACTAGAGCTGAGCTGGCAACCTGGATGCCGAAAAACTTCTGACTTCGTGATTGAGATTGAGATAAGTGGAGGGTGGCGCTTCGGCCAAAACAAAAAATGACAACAACAACATCAGTTGAGGGCTGCAACTGCACTTTTTAAACGCGTTTATCCTGACTTGCATACTGCTGTCAGTGACACAAGTATTGGAAATGAACATGATTTTTAAATGTCTGTTGACATATCAGGGCCATTTTATGATTAGTTTTATTAAAATTCTTACATACTGCACCTTTAATTAAATGCTGCTATATGTTTCATGTTATTTTGTTTGCATTGCTTTACGGAACAGTTCACCCATTTCCAGCTTAATCTTCACAGAATCAGTCCTCACTATAATGCTCATTTTATCTCCACGAAAATAACTAAGGGTTTTCATAAAAACAGCTGTGAACCAAATTGTGTTTCCACCTGTTTAAAGCTCCATTGTAATTGTAAGGATAGGATTGAGTCCCCCGTTGACTCGGGTTCGATTCCAGACCTGGTCAGCAATGTGTTTTCTCATATGTGTTTTCTCCTGCTGCGACAGGAGAAGAATAGAAAATAGAACACAGCCACCCTGAACTACAATCATTGAGGGTATTCTTGCATCACATGAACTGATGATCCTGACCCGGAAATGTATGTTGTTGTATTGATTGTATTCATAAATAATACTGCACTATTGTATTGCTTTGTTGCTTTGACTTATATTAACGTGCATTTTTTCATGCCAATAAATCCCTTTGAATTGTGTGATATGAGAAAATGTCATGCCAACTTAATTTCTCTTTATTTTGTAATATTTTAAATATAATTTGCACGGTTCAGCGATTTTGCCCCCCCATGATAGGTCCCTCCATGAAATCGTATTTAATTTTTTGTTGAGTCATAATGAAAGAAAAGTATCCCAAGTTGCCATGTATTGCTGTACTTCAATATATTTTTTTATGAAAAATATTTTACAATATAACTTACATCAGGTAAAATATACCTGTGCTTACTAATGGTGTAATGAATAATAGTGTTCTGGCCTCTACACTTGCTGTGTCTTACATAAAGTGCTATTTTAAATCACACACATTGAGCCTATATACACCTGTAGGTGATCAAGACTAGGGCAAGTATTTTATCAGGGTCAGATTACATCTTGTACTTGAATGTTGACATTATAAACTATTGATGTTTATAATGTCAACATTCAAGTACAAGATGAACAACAGAACACCATTATGCTTTCACTTTCAACTGTGGCAACAGACATCTTTTGTTGGTATCAATAATTTCTTCACGACTCACTTGTCGGTGCATGACAGCAGGACAAAGCCTGGAGACCAGAATATATACAGTATATGACACCATTTGCAGGAAGTTATTAAGGTAAGAACTCTGTCTGCATGACACGAAAATATATTTTTAATACTATATTATTCCAAATTATTATGAAAAATGGACATCAGGCTAAGTGCATGTCACACTGCATCTCTTTGCCCATGCTGTGGTTTAAGTTAATGCAACTAATAAAACAGATTCAGTATTTTTCATTGAGGCTGTTTAGAATGTAAAATGAGGAATATGAAGTGGCAGGTTTGACCTTGTTCGGCATTGGAATATTGAGCTCTCTTGCACTGCCATTTTGTTTGCATGGGTAAATAGGTCCTTCCTGTTGGGTGAAAAGTTGTGGATGTTTTTTATTAGTAGACTTACAGTACATGTGCCAGTCAGCAGCCTACTTGGGAACGATGTAAGTTGGGAATCTCTTTCCTGTTATGAACTTGTCATAGCAGCATTTATTTTATTTTTTTAATCTGTCTGTGTCCCTTTTGTGTCCATACGGTATGTGGAGATGTCTGTACCTGTCTGTCAGCCTGTGTCTGAATAGTGCTAAAAGTGCACTAGTTAACTAATCCATTGGCAGGTTTGGGGTTGCTATGGCAATCATTTGGTTGAGGCAAAGGCCTTTTGTGGTGTTTCTGAACAACCGTGTGTCCCACAGCCTGCAGGGCGGTGGAGCGCATGTGTGGCTATTTTGAAGTCAGTGGGAGACTCGGTTCTCAAGTTATGTGCATGAAAACTGGGCGTGCACGCACAAACGCACACACATACACACACACACACACACACACACACACACACACACACACACACACACACACACACACACACACACACACACACACACACACAGAAATATGTATAGTTAATTGTATTCAACCATGTTAGACATAGGCCTACTTGGTTATAGTTATCTTGGACTTTGTCTTGTGGCTGCATGGTGAGTATACTCAACAAGATCCTAACAATATTGATGAAGACATATTTAGTTTTGTTGAAATAAGTGTTAAAGCAGTAGTTCAGCCCCACCTAACCTTACAAAAAAGATGTATAAGTACACACTGTAAAAATGGTAATAACACAATATTACCACATTATTACCATTTCGACAGCGCATACCAGTTCCCACTAATATCCAGCAACTTCACATAGCCATTGAAGAGGAGTGGACCAACATTCCACAGGCCACAATTGACAATCTGATAAACTCTATGCAAAGAAGATGTGTTGCACTGCATGGGGCAAATGGTGGTCACACCAGATACTGACTGTTTCGAGGCCCATACACCCAATAAGGCAAAAGAAAATTGCACATTTCATGGTGTCTTTTTATTGTGGACAGTCTAAGGTACACCTGTGCACTAATCATGATGTCACATCTGCATCTTAATGTGGCACACCTGTGAGGTGGGATAGATTATCTTAACAAAGCAGAAGTGCTCAATATCACACATTTTGGCAGATTTGTGAACAGTGTTTGAGATAAATAGTTATATTGTATATCTGGAATGAATTTTAGGGCTTTAAGTCCATCCCCTGAAAAATGGGAGCAAAAACAAAAGTGTTGCGTTTATATTTTTGTTGAGTGTACATAGTTATACAGTATATTCAATGTGGGTATTATTTGGGGTACCATTGGAATACTTTTTTTTCCTGCCTCCCCAATTGGGAAAGGTCACATCTGGGCCTGCTAAAAACTTGTTTTTAATACCTTGATTGATCCTGATATACTATTGTTCTTTTTTAATCTATTGTTTTGTTTTTTTCATGATAACTTTAGTATGCTTATTGAGCTCTTGCTTTCTGTATTTGTTGCATTGATGAGATGTTCTGTACAGGACATTGGCACAATATACAGTGTTGTTTTGTACTGTTTGCAAATAAATGTGATTTGATGTGATTGTGTGTACTATGAACTGTGTTCATGCTAGTACTGTTACTCTACAGCTGGGCCTTCAGTGCCATAGGCACAAATCTTCCTTTCGCGTTCACATTCACACAACACTGATACCAGTTTGATACCACTGTAAACAACTAAGCTGTCCACTTGGCTGGCCCTCTAAAGATCTGATGATTTATATGTGCAATACTGTATTTTACAGTTACTGTATATCACTTAGTAGTCAGGGCATGGGCAAGTTTCCCTGATCATATAGGCTACTGTAACTTATAATATAAAGCAGAATTCACCACCCAACCTGGCTGGAGTCTGTCGTGGCCCAAATTACAGGTTATACTGTATATCAAAGTCAAATGAGTTAGCTAGTTTGTGTGATCATCAAAATTAAATGAGGAAATTATGAAATCATCATACTGACTAGGTGTGTACGGTAAAGTAAGGTAAAGTACGCACATCTCTAGAAAAAAAAACTTTAGGGTGCTGAACTAAAAAAGTGTCAAAAGTACAAAAGAGAAGAATAGTTCGCACACCATTTCAGTAGCTCCCATGCAGGCTGTAGACTTTTATTAAGGACGTTTCGATCCGTTGTGAGTCTTCTTCAGGTCTAACCCTAACCCTGAAAAAGACCCACAACGGGTCAAAACATTGTCCTTAATAAAAGTCTACAGCCTGGGAGCTACTGAAATGGTGTGCGAACTATTCTTCTCTTTTATACTATTGACTATAGCTTTTAGCCTGGCCATTTCAACCACCGGCGGCGTGGCCATCGGGAGCACCGGGACTTTTCCCGGTGGCCTGCGCCACTTAGTGGCCTGGACGGGGTACAAAAAAAAAAAATGTTTTTCTTTGAAACGTCCAGGGCAGGCCAGAGCGGCAGGCCCAGGCCAGCCCAGGCCAGGCAAACTAGTGTTTCTTTCTCCTTCCAAAAATAAAAGGTGTCCTAGTAGTACTACAGAGTTTAGTTGAGCAGTGTGAGTGACTGGCTGTAACCTGATATCTTGCACCTGCATGATGCGCCGGACCGGAGAGAGCGAGTCAGTGAGAGGCAGCGCTACGCAGCTCCCAGCTGGCCTGGGATCAGTGGGGGACACCCCCCTGCCTGTCGCTTAGAGCATAGACAGAGATAGTTACGCAAACTCGGTTCACTTCATGGGGCCAGTCCAATGGAGGCTGTTCTATATAGACTTCTATTGAAAAAGGGGACAAGGTCGTCATTCAGGCTGCATGATCATTGCCCGAGTGCTCAGTTTCTGACCCTTCAATGTCAGTTCTATTAGATGGCTCTGCCTCTGCTGCAGAAGCATGCCTGTCGCCCAGCAGTGTCGAGTGAGAAGGAGGAGGAGGAGAGCGAGAGGCAATTGATCAGATTGACGACTAGAAAGTTATCAAAAAAGTAAACAACGGATAATGGATAAGAAAAAGAGGAAAGGTGGGGCTGAACGAGAGAGGGACAAGAGGAGAAAGGCCCTTGAAGAAGAAGGGGCAAAATGTTATAAATTAACCGAAATGTTTGGCAGCCTCTCCCCCAAAGGCAGCCTCTCCCCCAAAGCCAGCCGTCGTCGTGCAACCCCCATCAACAAGTAAGTAGTAGGCTAGTAGTAATCACAACACACTGCTGCGAAGTGAGAGCTGAGAGGATAACATACTATATTAAAACCAATGGAAAATATTGTTTTTTCGGGGACATATGTGCTCATTTCAGATTTGATAAATGGGCTGCCTATAGTAGGCCTACGAAAATGTATTGCATGATTGCATCTTAATGCATGTTTTGTATGTTCTTGTGTGTGTGGTGGCCAGTGCTGCCAACTGCCAAAATCCAAAATGCACTAGTGGCACTTCAGAATGTATTAGAATGCGCTAGATGCTTGCCTGGAAGGTGTGTAGACTTGGGATAACATGAGGAATATTTTTAATTCTTGAGAGTGTAAAAATGAAACCAAATGGACCCGCAAGGGTCCATTTGGTTTCATTTTGTATGCTTTTGGTGGTGTGCACCCAGGCAAGAGGTCCAATTTAACCAAAGCACTTCCACTTGGTTTTTTGCTTCTAAGGGAAACCTCAATCTGACTCTGATATGCAGTACCTAGACATAGGCCTGCCTTTAGGCAGTTATATAGGCAGGTATATGTTGTAGTCAGATGCCACTGTGAGCAACTGATCAGTCTGTTATCATCATCACTATTGCTATTTTCTTGTTATTATATTATTACTATTACTGTTATTGTTGCACACCATCTGCTTGTCTGTGTATTTTTGGTGGTGTGCACCCAGACAAGGAGGTCCAATTTAACCAAAGTACCACTTGTTTTTTTTTTTTTGCTTGACTCTGCATGACTCTGATATGCAGTACCTTTTTTCCAGTGCCAGATATCCAGTGCCTTTAGGCAGGTGTCCAGGGCTTCTTTGGTCTAATGTTGTCCAATGTAGAAGCTTATTTTGTGCATCTTATAAAGGATAAGTAATATTTATCGAGAATCGCCATTTAGTGACGAACAATGGTAATGCACAGGTCCGTTTGAAAATAAACCTTTAAAGGCACAGTAGCCTTAAAAGGTTTTCCCACTTTTGCGAGGCTGGGGGTTGTGGCCTGGCAAAAGGCAAAGTCCAGATGGCCTGGCGAAGCCCACTCCGCCCCTGATTTCAACTGTTAAAAATGAGCTTCCATATAGTTAAAAATAAATGAACAACAACAAATTAATAAATAAATAAAATCAAAAAAGTTAGGTATAAGGGGTTTAGTGCATGACAAAAATGGAGTCATGAGGCATCAATACCAATATGAAAGAGACACACATACACTACAAGGAAATACCACACCCGAGCGCATTTGCCTATCAGCCTATTAGTTTGCATTGCTCAGTGTACTCAGTGCACAATTTCCGAACGCGCCCTATAGTAGCAACAGAGGTTGTTGATTTTACAGCTCTCTGACACAGGAAACCAACCTTTGTCCAGGTTTATTATACTACTTACAGTAAGTCTCATCTCTGTGAGTCTTTCTTCCCATCAGTGCATGCTGACACAGGAGGACCAACACCTTGACACCAGAACTATTTCTACATCACACCGCTTGTGGGAAGACAATAAGGTAAGAACTCTGCATGAGATACAACATACTAATGTCTTAATTCATTATGTTATTACAAATCCGCTTTAGTAGATCAGGCATTTCCAACCTATTCTGGATAAAGTGGTGTGTCTTTATTTTCTTGACCCAACATCAAAGTTATATTACTGTATTTCCATTTGATTTGGATTGTCGCACAGCAACCTTTATGTTTTCTCTACTTCTGTTGAAATATTCGTTCAGTTTGTATGATTATTAAACTCTAGTATTATTATTACCACTATTTCAGTCAGAGTTCACTTAATGTGACTTTGAATGGAAGTAGAATCATGTGCATGTGATGATGTGTAATTTACCAAAAAAAGAAAACATCTGTCCAGTGGCGTAGGGAGCAGAGGATGGGCCCTGGTGCAAGAATATTTTGTGGGCCCCTATCTACCATTGCCATAAACGAGCAACTTGTACGCATGTGTGCGCACAAACACCCACTACAGCTATACTGTAGGCTATAGACTAACAAACGTGCCTGGCTAGTGGCTACACAATTATTTCATTCATTTTCAATGATCTTGGCCATGAAAACCACACACACACACACACACACACACACACACACACACACACACACACACACACACACACACACACACACACACACACACACACACACACACACACACACAGCATTTTCAGAACCATAACAACATGGACAGATGCCAAGCTCCATCTCTATCCTCCATCATTACTAATATCTAACAGCCTGCCCTGACATGGGCTCAAACATGATGTCCCCAAACTATTACATTCACTTTATGTCCAACACCAACAAAGCTGGTATGCACTTCCACAGCATAAGCAACAAGCGTCAAGAACACAGTAGAGGTCTTCACGGTTCTCAAAAATGCCACCCGAAATCCGAAATAAATCCGTGCAATATCACCGATTCCGAACTGTTCCTAAAATATTTTCAAATAAATAAATTGGATTCGAGTCGATCCGTGGCATGGTTTTCCGGTTCCGAACTGTTCTGAGATTTTCCCCAAATTGCTTCGCCGAGCCCGACTGAAGTCGGATTATTTTTGACCGTCCGACAGACCCGCCTTGACCAAATCCCTCCCCCGCCTTGCCTACGTTTGATGAACCTGTAGATCAGTTATATTTCGCATGCGACGCTGCCTCGGCTCGCTAACACTGTTCCGTGCTGCCAGTATACTCTACACTCTACAGGTACGTGCACACACACACAGATTAAAAAGGGGCCTGCAGCCCCAGCTCTTTCGCATGTCTAAAACACAGAAATGCCCTCATACGGGAGGTTGCCCCTGCCCCCTTAACTCATTGACCGCGATCGATCTTCTTTGTTTCCTCTCCATTGCCGCGGCTCAAACCAGTTCGATCGGTAAAAAAGCCCTTATTTTGAAGCTCAGATCTCCTAAACAGGATGTGCTGTTTCTGTTATGCTGTGTCTGTTGTCTTGCCTAATCGATCATCTGGCGATGTACCCAAAAACATCCGGTTCACAAGTCAGGAAGAGCTGTGTAGCCCTGGCTGCTTAACCCATGCGCCAGCGACATTGAGGGGGCAAACCGGAGGAGAGCCGTTTGAATGCATTGGGTTGAATGCATGTCAATGGGACGGAAAAAAAAAAAGTTGTCCCCAATTCTGTCCCAAATGAAAGTCAGCAACGGGATGATCATCAGACGATGCACAGAGAAAAACCAATGGTCAAAAACAACCTAACTTCGGTCAAATTTCAACCAAACGTAGAGGTTGAATAAGGACCAACTGGGTCTTTGGTCAATTTGACCAAATAATGTGTGTTATTATATTTGACCGAATGCATTTGGTTACATTAATAACCCAATTATGAGGGTCAACATAACCTAAGTACCAGTTGATTTGACCGAACATATTAGCTTGCATCAATAACCTAATTTTGATGGTCAAGATGACCCAAATACCAGTTGATTTGACCAGACATATTAAGTTGCATTAATAACCTAATTTTGAGGGTCAAGATTACCCAACTGCCAGTTGAATTGATACAGAATATTCAGTTAACCCATTTGTTTTATTAAAGGGAGATTCCACCCATTTAAAGGGGAACTTCGCCACTTTTCAACACTCTTTGTGTGGTGTTGGTCATTAGCATACATGCTAATGGCCTCCTGATTAATAACATTGGGATTCTGTGGCTCCAGCGCCGTGCTTCCCAGCACAGCGAGTATGTGGACGGGTAAGGTTACCTTACCGGTCTGAGTAACGGTCTGAGTGCCGGTCTGAAGGAAAAGTCGTTGCAGTGTTGTGTTTACAGTGTTGGACGCATTCCTCGGCTTTAGTATCCTATCTGTTCCTGTAAAAAGTATAAATAATTTCATTTTTCGTCATTTTGTCCGAGAAATTCTACAATACCCACAGTGCACCGCGGCATCCGCTCAGCAGAGTGGGCGCGCGCAGCCGTTGAGCGGTCTTTTCTGACGAGTCCAACTGGTGGAAGCAGTATTAGCCGAAGCAGTGTAGTTGTGATCGAAAGATAAACTTTATATTTAGTTGGTAGTAGTGGGAGTTTTACTAGTAGTAGTTGTAGTAGTAGTGGTGGTGTTGATAGTAGTAGCAGTGAAGTAGTAGTTGGTGGTGGGGCTGGTGGAGGAGGAGGAGAGAAGGAGGAGGATTAGTTAGCGTTTGAGATAGGAGGAGGGGGAGGAGGAGGCGACGGAGTAATAGTAATAGTAGTAGTACTTGTACTCGTACTACTAGTAGTGGTAGTAGTAGCAGTAGTAGTAGTAGTAGTAGTAGTGGTGTTGGTGGTGGTCGTGCTCGTAGTAGTACAACGTTAGTTGTTGACTATGGCTGCTCCTGACGACTTTTTGGATGACGACGAGTTTTTTTCCCTGCTGTCGGAATCCACTGTACAGCGTTATTTATATGAGCCGGAGTACAGCGAGGAGGAATTACAGCAGCGAGAAGGACAACAACAAAACAAATGCATTACATCAATACCAGGAAAACCAACATATACACAATATCAAGAATGACGTAATAAAATGTAGTTAAATGTAGTTATAATAAAATGCGTATTAGGCTACAGACCCACAGGCCACGCAGAATTATTATTTTAGCTGTACTAGTAAATAATTGCACTGCTATTCGAGTTATACACTAGGGACATTCCTAACATCAGTTTCTACATGCTGTGCTGGGGACCCCTACTCGACATTTCTAACCATTTTCCACATGTTGGGGACCCCTACTCAACATTTGTAACATCAGTTTCTACATGTTGGGGACCCCTACTCGTCATTTCTAACACCATTTTCTACATGTTGGGGACCCCTACTCAACATCTGTAACATCAGTTTCTACATGTTGGGGACCCCTACTCAACATTTCTAACAAAACGTTGGTGTACATAAATGCCTGGTTTACAATGGGGCTCTATGGGCTTGTAGACTATAACCATAACAGACGTAACCAAAACATATATTCCCGTCGTGGTTCAGAATGGAAATAAAGCAAGGGAGACATTATTTCCTATTTCCTATTTCACGCATTTATCTATCAAGTTGCAGCCTGCCCTGCAGCATAAGCACAACACAATGGAGTTATTCTTCCAGTAAACACGCTTATGATAAAAGTAAAAATTTCAAACTTACTGCAAAAGTGCTCAGGGTAGAGTAGTATTTCGGGTTTGCAGAGAAAGAAGCAGTAGCAAAACTGACAGCAGTTGGGACATACCACTCACTCGTTTAAAAAAAGAGGGGGGGAATTGGACCAGTCCACTCCATCAATAAATCAATTCAACCAAAGTCTGTGACCTAACAAATTGGTTATTCTCATTAAAACAACCCAAAACCAATAACCAAATAAAACAACCCATGAATTCGGTCAAAATGAAATCCCTGCAACTCAGGAAAAGGTTATGGCTTCAAGAAATAACCCAGGAAAGTGACCTAACACCATTGACTGAAGTGTTTAGTTGCAATTTTAACCGATTAGTTTTTTGTGTGTGCGCACGGACTAATAGTTGGATTAAAGAATGAAATCTACATTTCGTCGTGATACGAGCCGTCGTCGTGACCGGCGGGAGTAATCTAACGGGAAGTCCACGAGCAGCTCGAGAACGGCGTCAGAAGAATTAAGTAACACGCTGTCTACACGGACACCACAGATTGTCGCCCCTATCATACATGTCAGTGCATGTCCAGAAGCGCACTCGCAGAGTGACAAAGATACAATCATACACACACTTGGTTGATAGAATATTTTATTTTATTATCATTAAAAAGGCAAAAAAAAACGTAGAGAAAGAATACGTCTCACTGTAGTCTCGGGTATTGCACATAATGATTGACAGGTCTGACTTCCGACGGGGATACGTCCGATTCCGACCTGTCCGAGTGACTGTGATAAAACACACCGCTGGAACTGACCGGAACTGTCGGGTCTCGGACGGACTCGGATTTTTTCGGGTTCGGACCCCCCGTGAAGACCTCTAGAACACAGCACTAGCTCTAGGAAGTGAACGGAGTTTGCGCAACTTCGAGCTGCACGCTGACTTCGGTTGGTTTTACGTTTATGGTATGGTATTTACCTAGCCAGCAGCAGGCTAGCCAGCAGCAGCAGGCATGACTATATATACAATATACACGTAGTCTAGCCTGGTCTAGCCCTCAATGATTTTGGCCTTGGGGGCGGGGGTGTCGTGGGATCCACACGGCGGAAGTGCTGCGCTCTGATTTAATCTCACTAACGTGTCGTCATCTCCGGCCCCTCCCCCTCCCGTCCACTGCTGTTCTACGTCACATCATTTAGAGCGACGCCCACCCCGGAAGGTTGACACGCCCCTCAAGGCCACTTTCCAACGCGCGTTAGTCCAGGCTTTCCGTTTTCGCGCAAGGCGGACGAAAATGAAAGCCTGCATGGGTGTCGAGGCTACACGTAGTCTAATCTTGGCAAACAAATAATTAAACCAGCCTTTGGTGGTTGGTCTTATGCTTCACTGACCACCAGCAGCAGGCTGGTGGGCAGCAGGCTTAAGCCTATCACATCACATCACATCACATCACATCACAGCTACTCAATTGGAGGAACTACGAGTGGCAGTTTTCTGATCATCACTAAATATCTACATGCTCACATGCCACCAAACTTCACATGATAGTTGCTTACTACTACTGCAATGTTCTTAGCCACTCATTGCGCTCCTAATGTATCCACATCGGCTAATATTAAAGAAATTAAAACATACACGTTTGGTCCGCCCTGGCTATCGTGACGTCAAATCTATACGGTTCAGACCCTGACAGAACCCTGGCGCAACTTTCCTGTATGCCTCTGCTAAATCAACCACAGAGTTGCGACATCAAACACAGAGCTACGACATCCCCGTTCACTTCCATGGAAAGATCTGATGGCGCCTTCTCTACATAGACTTTTATGGAGCATGGGGAAGGCATATCTGTGACCTCAGGCAACAGGCCAGCTTTAATGATCTTAAACCGCTTTACTTTAAATCGTTAATTTGTAGTGGGCCTCATAGTATCTGTGTTACAGTAGCACGGCCGCTGTAAATCACTCTTTAGATTAAATCGTTTTCATAGGACTATAGTTGGCCGCTGTTTTCTGCCCCCTCAATGTCGCAACTGCGCTCTACTACTGTCTCTGGCCGTAACACCGACTCCTCCCCTCTCCTCTCCTCTCTCATTGTCGCCTGTTCTGTTCTGCTGTTATGATCGCTTGCAAGTTGACCACTCGCTTGCCACTACTTCTCCGAGTTGGATAAGAAAGCAACCGTCACTTTCAATCGTCCAGGACGTGAGATTTATTTTCTTATGATGGCTACGAAATAGTCCTGCTCCCGTGCATCGCGCGGCGATGTGCCACGGATTTATTGCCGAGCGGTGGAAGTTTGTTTTTGGTGTAAGCGTGTGGTTTGGAAAACGGCGTGTTTGCATGTATCCATGCAGCAATTTGCATGGAAGCTTTGCTGTGTGCTTGCATGGCAGTATAAAAACTACATGCATACCCATTTAAGCACGAGGGTCTCCCAGCAGTGGACGGTGGGCCCGGCCCCGCACTGACGTGTCATCGTTTGCCCATAAGTTGATATATTGATTAGCTCGACAATACTAATATGACGTTTGTTGTGGACGAATGAACAGAGGAGGGCAGACCAGTACAACTTAATAGCAGCCAAAACAGGGCTTTTCAACGTCCGGTGGTCGGGGGACCACCAGTGCCCCCCTGAGAGGATTCCTGGTGGTCCGCAGGCTAAATGATGGAAAGTTGTTTAACCAGATGTAACTCTTTGAGAGCGTAAACATGAAACCAAATAGACCCGCGGGTCCATTTGGTTTCATGTTTACACTCTCAACAGTTACAGTATTTATCATGAGAATTAGCCCAAGTTTACACAACTACACAATGTAGAATATCAATGGTCATTTGGATATGTATGTTTGACTGAATTCTTTCTCAAAACCAGTCTGGAATTGTGGACAAAAGCAAATTAAATTTTTAGTTTTGCAGTCTGTGGGGCTAAAATGGCATCAAATGGTGGTCCATAGCTCCAATTCTGAATAAATAGTGGGCCCTGGTATGAAAAAGGTTGAAAACCACTGACCTAAAGGAATTAAATAGTTGTGGAGGGCCAGGCTTGAAGGCTGAACTACATTCTGCAGGACATTAATTAAAGATGGAGTGCCATGATTTTTTCTACCCTAAAACATGATCATCAGGTATTAATGTTGTAAGGTTGTTACAGTGAGGGTGTAAGGGTTCACTTGGTTTCAAAGTATCATTTCATTGGGGACCCCCTGGAAGCTTGCAGATTGCGGGTACTAATGGGTCCATGTGTTCCATTTGTATACTGCAGACTCAGACCCATAAGGGTTCATTTGATTCCAAACTTGGAATTTATATTTTGCACACAACAATAGTCCTACAGCCTGTCAGTTGAACAGCCTCAGTGTTTCCGCTGCGGTAATGATTCCGGTGCGACGTCTTCCAGAGAGAGAGAGAGAGATTGAGACACTAGAAACTACTGGAAAATTGTGTTTACATAGGCCTATACTGTGTCCTGCTATGGCAACTGTTGAGAAAAAAACTCCAGGGCAGCTCAAACCCAGGCAAACCAAACAAAATCTATACTAAACCAGCCGGGCCAGCCTCAACCCATAGTCATCATGCAGAATAAATGACATTCACAAGCTTGCTGGGTACTTTACTTGCAGTTGTGTTGACTTATTAGCAGTAGCCTACTATTGGTTGTATTGTACAGGATTGTATCTATGCATTCTAATGGTTTTATTTGGTAGAATAACATTAGGACAAAATGGAGCAGTATGGTAGAAGTGTTTGTGTTGTAGAGCCTCAGTGTGGCTGTTCCAGTCATGTGCAACAGTGCAATGCATCCTCTTTCAAGTGTTGAGAGAAAAAAGTCCACAGACCAGTGCAAAGAAAATCTGGCCTGAACCATCCAGCCCAGCCAAAAGTCATACCATATTCAACACAGAAATCAAATTACATTTAGAGGACTCACTTAGATTACTTCCAGGCATGCTGATGTGGTAATTATTTTAGTAGTAGCCTATTTGGTAATATTGGATTTTTTCTTGGATTTGGTCAGAGGGGCATTAGGCTACAAGTGTTTGTGTTAGAGCAGGGGTGGGCAATTATTTTTCCCAAGGGCCAAATGAGATACATAAAATATTGTGGAGGGCCAAGACTAAAGGATGAACTAAAGTCTACGTAATATTAATTTAATTTCAAGATGGAAGTAAGAATAAGACTAACCCTTTTGACACCAGGGCCTACTATTTATTCAGTATTTGAGTCACAGACCAACATTTGATGACATTTTAGCCCCACAGACCCGAAACTTTCTTCAAGATTTATTTTGTTTTTGTCCACAATTCCAGGCTGGATTGGGGAAACAAAACAGGATGAAAAATTACCATTCTATTACATTCTCTGATTGAATGTAGACTTTGGGCTAATTCAGATGATATTTTAACTCTTGAGAGTGTAAAAATGAAACCAAATGGACCCGCAAGGGTCCATTTGGTTTCATTTATACGCTCTCAAAGAGTTACATCTGGTAAACCAACTTTCCATATTTAACTTGGAACTCTCCCAAGGACCACTGGTGGTCCCCGGGCCGGTTAGAGTCAGCCAAAGGGCCGCATTTGGCCCCCGGGCAGCATAATGCCCAGGTATGTGTTAGAGAGACTCTGAATGGCTGCAACGGTCATGCGCAACTGCGACACTAGAAACTACTGGAGAAACATGTTTGCATGCATGTTGATATTTGGCCATGCCTGATGCTGATATTTGCCAGTATTTGGTCATGTTCAGCCCACTGGGCGCATACATTCCACACCCGGCTCCGAGTTGGGAACCGAGCCGGGAAGCAAAAAGCATTCTCGCTCACCAGTAAAACGCACAGATTAATCTTGGACACCCCAAGTACAACAACCCCCTTCCTACACACATTATCTACTACCGGTATATAGGAGCCCATCGCCCCCTGGCAACTGTGGACAACTGTTGTGTTCTCCCATAAGCTGTAAATATTGATTACAACTTGCTACAACTTCACAATTTCTTTCATGGACCACCAAGAGGACAAAGCTGTGTAGGGCCTACTTGCTGAACTGTTTATGCCATGCCCCCTCTGTCTTCCTATGCCCCATGCCATCACTTTTGTTTCCTACATGCTACAGCCTCACAATTTGTTACATAGACGTAGTAGACCAAAATAAATCTATATATGAATGCCATTTGTGAGTGGCGTGGTGCTAGAGTTGGAGCGGGCCGCAGGCCCGCTCCAATTCTAGTATATACAATAGAAACGTAAACCAATCTCGCAAACAAATAATTAAACCAGCCTTTGGTGGTTGGTCTTATGGTTCACTGACCACCAGCAGCAGGCTCATGTAGTCGCAGGGGCCCGCTGTCAGCAGCCTTTCTTTTCCTTTTCCCCCTTCCCTCTCAGTGGGCCCCCCAGGGGCTGGGCCCCGGTGCACCGCACCGGCGGCACCGGCGATAAATACGCGCCTGCATCTGTCTCACATCAGTGTGCCAATGATCACCCTCTGTAGTGCCAATAATGGCACTCGTGTCTAAGGTTGTCTACCACTGTATACAGTAAATCATTTATGTCAGCATTATGATTAAAACAGGACAGTGCTCTGCGGTATCGGTTCACTACATCTCTCTGTCTATATGCCATGGAGTTCTGTAATTAATTACAAAAATATTTATAATAGTGGCACATTTGACCTTGTTTTGGAGGAAAACGGGTGAGGCCCATTGGTGTAAACTTACATGAGCTGTCTTGTGCGCGCCATTTTGTTTTCACGAAACAGATACTGGAAGGCTGGTCCCATTTTGAGCAAATGGAGTAACATTTGTTTGCTGTGTGACATGAACCTGCACAATTCTGCAATGTTTAATGACTGGATGTTGATGTTTTATGTTATGCACCCAAGTATATATTATATACAGTAGGGTGACCATATTCTCAAAGGAGAAAACCAGGACACCTTAGCGGGGGGGGCGGGGGGATTTCACGAAATATTCAGATGTCGAACAGGCGCTACTATCGCCTCGAACAGCTTTTTTGTGTTTTTCTGTGTCAATGTGGGATTTTAGGTCCCTTGCACCACCATTGCAGAGCGAGACATACGTGCCTGCTTTGCAAACAGTGCACAGTGCTTCACTTTTGTCTCGCCCCGGTCTGAATACAGGGATTTTTTTCTGTAACTCGTCTGTAAACGCGCACTTGCGCTTGGGCATGGTAGTGGAGACTAACAACCACGCTGTCTAGTGTCTACTAACTGATTGAGGAAGGCTGCCTGCACTGACTCTGCTCAGGGCTGAGATCATCGTGCACAGTGTCCTAGTGCCTGTTGCTTTACTGGTCCGATGTAAACAAAGACGTGTCGAAAGGAACTGAATGAAAGTAATTTTACAAAAACATTTCCTCATTTTCTAAAAATAAACCAGGACACCCAGGACAGGACGTGAAATACGGACATGTCCTGGGAAATACGGACGTATGGTCAGCCTAATATACAGTATATTAGACATATACTGTAGGACTACTTGGTCAGACTGAATGGAAATAAGTATTATTGGACCCTTGGACCCTTCAGTCTTGGTGCCTGGTGCTTTTGTGCCTGGTGTTTTTGAGCAATGTCGATATTGTTAAATTTTGTTAAAATAAGTGTTAAAGCAGTAGTACACACCCCAAATAAATACTTTCTATCAATTGTACATTTAAGCCTTTAACAAAAAAGTTTTGTTTAAACAGTATTACCTTATCTTTATAGCCCATTTCTAGCCTAGATAACGGGCAACTCCCCATAGAATTGCACTGTTCATGCAGTAGATTTGTACGGAATAAGCAAACTTATAGCTCACTGTTCCATAAACATAGTGCAACAGTGCATTAACTACAAAGTGTGTGTGTGTGTGTGTGTGTGTGTGTGTGTGTGTGTGTGTGTGTGTGTGTGTGTGTGTGTGTGTGTGTGTGTGTGTGTGTGTGTGTGTGTGTGTGTGTGTGTGTGTGTGTGTGTGGTGTGTGAGTGAGTGAGTGAGAAATACCTGCCCTACCATGAGGGGCACTTTTCCGAGTCTTAAATGACTTTGTTTTTTTTTTTTTCAACCAAGGTTCATGTTTTACGTTGTTATTAGAGGAAGTAAAAAATGGGTGTTAATTGTTTTGCATTCCTTGCTTTCTTTAGTTTGAGGGATTTTAGCTTTTGCAGGGTCATTCGAACATTGTCCTTAGTAAATATTTGTTTACAAAATTTTAAAGTGTTTTTTTTTTTTATCTATTACAGTCCGAATAAACCCCAGGAAATTATAGCTGGCTACAGAAGTTCACAGGATCTACTGAATGTGAAGGAGGCAGCACACCGCAATGTACTTTACTGTATACACTCCATATTTGAGAGTGCCGTTTATTCCATGGGGGGTGCCATTTTACTGTGCCTGTCACATGACCTGTCATAGTGATGACGTCACAGCAGATCGCTCCGCAGTAGAAGCTTATGGAATGCATGAAACAACTACATATTATGCCCACCTAATAGTTCCCTAATAGGGATCCTTTTTACACAAAGCAACTGCAGTGTCATGAAATGTCCCCTTTGACATAGAAATGTATATTGTTTTCTTGTACTTGGTTTGTGGTCCTTCAAAATGTGTATGTAACGATGCACTAATTTTATTAATATATTTCTGCTTTTAATGTCCTTCTCTGTAGACCATGGCCACAGCCGGCAGCCACCTGACAGAACAACAGCTCCAGTGTTCCATCTGTCTGGATGTGTTCATCCAGCCTGTCTCTCTTCCATGTGGACACAACTTCTGCAAGGCCTGCATCACAAACTGCTGGAACTCCAATGGACTCTGCCAGTGTGCAATGTGCAAGGAGACGTTCCTCAGAAGACCTGAGCTTCGTGTTAACTTTTTACTCTCTGAGATGGTGGAGCAGTTCAGGAAGTCATTGCAGGTGAAAGAAGAGAAAGAGAGAGATGATGTTCCAGGGGGGGTATTATGTGACTTCTGTATCAATCCAAAGGTGAAAGCCATCAAGTCCTGCCTGGTCTGTTTGACTTCTTACTGCGAGACTCACCTTGAACCACACCGTAGAGTTCAGACCCTCAAGACCCACCAGCTGGTGGAACCTCTGGGGAGCATGGAGGACAGAATGTGTAAGAAACACAACAAGATATTGGAGCTCTTCTGCAGGGAGGAGCAGAGGTGTATCTGCATGCTGTGTTCACATACAGACCACAGGAGCCACGATGTGGTCGCTTTGGAGGACGAGAGTGGAAAGAGAAAGGAGGAGATGAGGAAGACCAAAACTGAGTGTGAACAAAAGATCCAGGAGAGGGAAGAGAAGTTCCAGGAGATCAGACGTTCAGCAGCAGTCAACAAGGAAGTGGCAGAGAAGAGGATAGCTATATTATTGGAGGCGATCAAAGGCAAACAAAGAGAAGTAGAACGGAAGGCTGAGCAGTCGATCACAGAGCTTCAACAGGAGATCGCTGAACTACAGATTACCAGGACGGAGTGTGAGAAGCTCTCACGCTGTGAAGACCACCTTCAAGTCCTGAAATACAGCATTCCATCACAAACAAGTCCAATTGCTTGCGACCTGTTTGGCAACCTATTTGAGATACCTACAGCTGTGACTGCGGAAAAGACATTAATTGAAGTAATAGAGTCGCTGATTAAACAACTGAAAGCCGACGTGTGTACGGTGGAGGAGTTAGAGGAGGAGGTGAGAGTGAAAGGGAGAGAGCTAGAGGATGCAAGAGGGAGGCTAGAGATTGCGAGGAAGGAAGATCGACAGAGACAGAGAAGTCTCTGTGCAACTCGGGGGGGAAAAAAGGGGAAAAAAAAGAATTACTGGTGACGAAAATGTAGTGAAGGCACTTAATGAAAACACGGAGCAAAAAGCCTTGAAGAGGAAGCAGCATTATTTCGGAGTTTTCATGTTTATTTTCATCTTTGATGCTCACAGCAACAGACCATCAGGCCTGCCAGCCTGACGGGACACACTCTCACACAACTGGCAGTTCATATACTGTACAGTAAAGACTTTATAGTCCAGCATCATGTCATGCCCCAACCCCCAACCCCAGGTGGCCGTTGTTTATTTCTGTAGAGTGACAGCTGAGGACTCCTCTGACTGACTCAAGTAACGTGTCAGCATTTAGTGAAACAGCAAATTGTAATTATACCAAATGTGCTATTGTAATGTTGCAATGTTGTAATGTGCAATGTGGTTCATATAGATACAACACTGCTAAAACGCCAAGCAAAGCCAAGCCAGTGGGAATTCACTGTCTTAATGCATCACTGTGATGTTACAACAGTGGAGTTTGTTCTCCACATTTGATCGATCTCTTGGATTCATCAGGGAGGCATTGGGGCCCATGCATACCGGGTTCCCGTACAGTCTTTGGCATGACCCAGCAAGGGATAGAATCCCCGACATCTCAGTCTCAGGCAGACACTAACAATTTCATCAAAACTTTGTTTTGCTATATGGGTGCTGCACTTTCCAGCAATCTGTCTGCCTGCCCACCTACGTGTGTGCATGCTTGTGCTGACCTCTGTATGACACCAGCTAGTACCGTGCCTCTGAGTGGCAAACGCTCCTGCACCACCACTGTGGAACCCTTCATCCACCACCAAGTAGGACTCCAACGCCATTTGCAGGCAGGGTGAGGGAACAGCAAGGAGATGCACTGCATGTGTGACTGGTTATGTTTTGGCAAAGTAATACTACTACTACTACTACTGTACTCCTACAACTACTACTGCTACTACTACTACTACTACTACTACTACTAGGGCATTAACAAAATATTCGACTATTCGATTATTCGACTAGCAAAACACTATTCGACTATTAATTCACTATTCGTTATTCGGTAATAATAATTTTTTATATATATTTTTAAATTTTCTGCAGCAGGCATTGTGGCTGTGTGCTGTGGTGTTGGTAGTGATTGTAGGTTGATTGCTCATTTGTCATGTTATAATGTAACTGAGTTACAGTATTGTAATAGGCATGTCTTTTTTCAATGGAATTCCAGAATCACATTTTATTGGCTAAAAAACAAATATATATATCACTATAGACTAGTCGACAATTATTCGACTACCAAAGTATTCGATTCGACTACCAAAAAATGTGTTTGGTTAATGCCCTAACTACTACTACTACTACTACTACTACTACTATAATAATACCTTTATATTGTTTCGTGTTTTTTGTGTTAAAGGGATAGTTCAGATTTTTTGTTAAGACAAGTTAAGTTGTATGGAATACTGTCCATTATTATAGTGGTGTTAACTGATTCAGTCATAATTGTTTGCCAGAGTCCTGTGGTGGGAGTTTTGCTTTGGTTTTGGTTAATATTAAGTAGTTTCAGTCATTTTGTGGAGGTCATCTGGGGCCACGCAGTAAAAGTACATTAATCCAAAAACACAAACGTAATTTGTATTGTTTAATTATTTCTAAAATATTAGCACATTCTTTGTTCATTTTTGACCCCATGGAACTACTTTTTGGTTGTAGTGATATGGAGACAAAATGCATAGTTCCCTGTGATAGAGGGGTCAACAAAGGCTGTGCTAATATTTTAGAAATGGGTCAATCAGTAGCGGTCCTAGAGTGATTTACTCCCTGGGCGAAATCCCCTGCTGCCCCCCCCCCCCCCCCCCCCCCCCCCCCCCCACACACACACACACACCCTCCGGGATCAACCCAACGACCACCTCTACTCCACCACTCAAGACTAAACAGACCATCGTCCATACTAGGCCTACTACAAAAAAAATGCCACACACACATAATACATAAAATACATAAACCTTCTGAGTAGATATCACCATCTAGTGAGCATGTCACCTTGACACCACCTTCTTCACACAGGTGTGATTTCTTTTTCCCTTTATTTTATTTGTTCATAATAATAATATCAATAATCTAATGATCAATTTGAGATGCATTTGCATTACTGAACTCTTCGAAGCAAAGTTGGCTATAAATCACACAGGCAAAAAGTAGCCTTCCATGGGGTGGCATTATTATTATTATTATTATTACCCTTATTATTATTAGTCTTGATTGCATTTGAGTTTATGCTTTATAGCCTACTATAGTTTCAGTTAATTCAATGAATAAGTAGCTATAATGCAAACTGCATTGGAGGAAGGGGGACCTCAGGGTGAAATTTGGAAAAGGGGGCATCTATGACAATAATCAAGAGCATTATTACACATGTCACAGGAATCAAGGTAGATTGCTCCTAATATGTTTTGGTGTGGAATTCTCCTTTAACCACTGTGGAAAGTCCCCACTAATTAGTGCACCTGCTGCACGAAGACACTGACAGAAAGAATGCGCTCCATATTTCCATAGAGTTCCATATTAAATTTCTGAGATTTGAAAAGGCCCTGTTGACTTTTCTCAACCTTTAAAAATAAAATCAGGACTTCCCAAGAAACCATGTGAGGTAAGATTTTATTTACTGTATCATAAATACTGTTGCCACCATTCGCCAGTGAACTCTTGCTTTTTCAAATCTCAAAAGATTCATGCGAGAGCGCATTGGAGAGCGCATTGGAGAGCGCGTTGGAGAGCGCATTTAACATTGAAGTCAAGCGGTCCAGCGGTAACACCACAACTGGACCCCCCAGACCAGGACACACATCACACACGCTGAATTGCACGACATTACCATTTTTTGTGCGCAAGTGGGCGCAATACCTGTATTGTAGATCCATGCTGCAATGACAATAAGTGACGGAATAGCCGATTTCTTTTCTCTTTTTTTTTTTTTGCTTCACTATGCCGCCCCCCTCGCGATGCCGCCCTGGGCGGCTGCCCATATTGACCATGCCTAAATCCGCCCCTGGGCACCATAATACAAATTTTGTTTGTTTTTTTGGATTTGTTACTTTCACTGCATGGCCCACAGTGACCCCCTAAAAATGAGCAGAACTGCTTCATATTTCACCAAAACCAGAGCAGAACTCTGGACATCAATTAATGCAATTGACTCCACTGGCAAGCATTTCACACAACTTAACTAGGCCAGTAATTTTAGCTCATGTTTTACCTAAAATTGGAATAAATTGTAACATGGGATTTTTCTTCACAGATCATTTCTTTGAGGTCTCCAGAACAACATATTAAAAGTCCCGAAAAATCCCAGTTGCGCAAATATGTTTAATTTCATAAAGTAATAAAATACATAGGCTCCAATGGAGCCCCCTTCCTATACAAACCCATTATAACTTAAAACTCCATTTTAACCATGATGGATTATTCAAAAACAACCCATCTTTTTTCTGGTGACTGATATTGTCCTCCTAATATGTGAGAGGGCAGTGGAATTTCATTTACAGGTTTCATTTATTTTTTAAAAAAAATATTCATTTCGGTGGGCATACCCAGATATGGAGGCAGCTACATTTTCCAAAACAATATTTAAAAAATAACTGAAACCTGTGAATGAAATTCCACGGTCCTCTCACGTATTAGGAGGACAATATCAGTCACCAGAAAAAAGATGGGTTGTTTTTGAATAATCCGTCATGGTTAAAATGGAGTTTTAAGTTATAATGGGTAAATGTAGCTGCCTCCATATATGGTTATGCCCACCGAAATGAATATTTTTAAAAAAATAAATGAAACCTGTAAATGAAATTCCACTGCCCTCTCACATATTAGGAGGACAATATCAGTCACCAGAAAAAAGATGGGTTGTTTTTGAATAATCCATCATGGTTAAAATGGAGTTTTAAGTTATAATGGGTTTGTATAGGAAGGGGGCTCCATTGGAGCCTATGTATTTTATTACTTTATGAAATTAAACATATTTGCGCAGCTGGGATTTTTCGGGACTTTTAATATGTTGTTCTGGAGACCTCAAAGAAATGATCTGTGAAGAAAAATCCCATGTTACAATTTATTCCACTTGAAACGCTATTTTGCCTGGACTAAACATCAAAAAATCTAAACTGTCCCTTTTAAGGTGCATTCAGTGATTTGGAGGGGGCGGAATTAAATCTTTTCTCACAAACCAAATTGAAACTACGTTTTTTTTTTTTTTTTTTTTTTTTTTTTTTGGACACCATGGGCTCACTGGTGACACAAACTGTCATGGTCAGCACTCGGATTATCCACCAAAAATCATTGACATGGTGAAACACGACTTGATAATGTCATTAAGTTTTGTTTCACCTTGTTAGTGATTTTTTTCAGTCCTCCATTTCTAGGGAACACAGAATGGGGAACTTGTTTATCATATCGTATACATTCTGCTTAAATTGTAAACTGTAATCTGTATGATGTATTGCAATGTTTCTACTTAATGTAAATCACTCTGGATTAAGAGCATCTGCGGAATGCCTAGGAGGACTTGGACCGGAAGTACAGCAGGCAGAAATTATAGTCGAGAAAATGCGTGACATTCAGTTTGAAATGGAAGTGCATTTACTACACGGTTTCATCCTATGGCAAATGACAGATGACATCTCTTTACATCCCAGTAATATCCAGGCTGTCACCTCTTTCTTCTCTTTGGGATGACTCACCCAAGTTATTTGCATGAATCTCAGGCCAGTGTACTGAACCAGGGTTTCCAGTATATATACTAGGATAAGTTAAATATCATATGTTGTAAACTGTTTTAGGACATTGGTGTGAATAAAAGTGGGCCTGGGGCATTGCTACGGGAGACTGAGAGGTAGGGATGCCGTCTGTTTCTGCTCTGTTTGTACATGAGCAGAACAAATAAAAATAAAAACATAGAATAAAAAGGAATTCACAATTGAGAACTTTGATACGCTTATATATACTCTTATGTTCTGTATTTGTAGCATTCATAATGTTTTCAAATGTTCTGTACAGCACATTGATACAATGATATTAGTTATGAATTGTTTATAAAAAATGTGATTTGATTTGATTTCAACAGTGTCCACAGTACTCTCAGCAGCTGGAAATCTGTTGTAATCTGTTTTCATTTAAATGCTCCATCAGGTATAGCACTATTTTTTTTCTTCCTAAAGATGTCTTATTTCAAACTAATTCAAAAATAAATATTCACAATGTACATTTATCTCTTCATTTTATCAATAAAAAATAACACTGACCATAATTGGATCAAACTGCAATCATCTTGAGCCCCAGGCATCCAATGAGGGGTGTTCACCTTGGTAGCCTTAGTAGAAGAGAACCTGGCCAAAAAGTTTTTCTTTATTTTTTATTTTTTTACTTTAATTGCTGGCTTTGGGGAAAAAGGCTATATTTGAGTCTGTGTCCTTTACTGTGATGCACCTGCCATGAGGGCAACAAGTGGGCTATTAACAGTGTAGCAGGTACCTAAGATTGCAAGTATATAAGACAAGGCTACACAATGCACAATGCATGAATCTATCCCACCAAAGATCCTGCACATGCCATATTATTTAGTGTCACTTTTATTTCATAATATTGCAATAGACTGTTATGGGAGTTGTGTCATTTTATTTTGAAGGCCTTCTTCCTTCCTGCTGTGACATCATCTGTCTGCATCTCCTTCCTCTTCTCTCTCTTGCTCTGTGCTCATCTGAGTAGGTGGGTTTGTTATGCTCTGTGTAGAATTTTGTTTTAAAGTTGTAGTGTATTTAACCAATGCAGCGGTGAAAGATAATACATGTGTCTGTTAATGCTACTGTGTGTTTGCCAAGGTTAAAGTATTTTGACAACTTTTTAGTGGTAGTTAAACAGTACTTGTGATGACTGTTTAACTCATAGTAGCTAGTGTTTAACACCGGGATCCTGGATTCCCGGGTGCCCGGGTACAACAGACTTACTTTCCTGCCCGGGAATGCCTCGTCTTCCCGGAGGTTATCATTTCTTTCTTAATTTTTCCACACAGATCGCGTTTTTTCACATATCTATGAGTGGTCAAATACCAAAAAGAACCCTTACATGATTAACGGGAGACTCGCAGTGCCCGCGGGACGCAATATTGGCGACGCATGGTCTAAATGCGAGCGGTCAGGACTCTGCCCTTGCCGAGACAGCATGGAAATGCTGGCGCGGGTGGGGTCCCTGGGGGGGTACGAGGCTAG
This sequence comes from Benthosema pterotum, assembly GCA_039105355.1. Lineage (NCBI taxonomy): Eukaryota > Metazoa > Chordata > Actinopteri > Myctophiformes > Myctophidae > Benthosema > Benthosema pterotum. Next base: position 48,365,603 of record CM076975.1, on the reverse strand, counting down.
CATCATCAGGTATTTATTAACCAGATGCAGATCAGACACTTTAGCAAAATATGAACGTATGAAGAGAACGGCACTCACTGGAGCAGAGCAGAGTCCTACGCAGGCACAGACGCGCGGAAGCAATGCATCTGTCCTGTCATTATTATATATAGGTCTACTCTATAGGCTATCGAATAGGATATCGAATTTTAGGGCTTTAAGTCCATCCCCTGAAAAATGGGAGCAAAAACAAAAGTGTTGTGTTTATATTTTTGTTGAGTGTATATTGTTCTGCTTTTAATGTTCTTCTCAATGCGGATTTCACTCATGGTGAATTTTGTGAGCTTTTTTTTCTTCACTGGACCAATCTCACACTGTCATAGGGATGTTTAGACCAAAGAATAACTATGTCAACCTAATTCCTCCTTTTTTCACGATTTTCATTGATTTTGTCCCAAATGATAGGTCCCTCCCATGAATCTTGTTTTAGGGTTTTTTTGTGAGTGAGAAAAACATCAAAGAGTTTCTTAAGTTGCTATGCATTCATTTTGTACTTCATTTTGATGAGAACTATATTAATGGAATAGTTTCCTTTGTGCAAAATAAGTTAAATCCAAGTTAAGTGATGGTGTAATACAAAAATAAGCAAAGTGTCCTATAGTCATTAAGATGTTGAACTTTCACACAGGAGACCTGAGTTGGAATCCCGGGCGTTACACCTATACAGTAGTGTTAAGTCTTACATAACTGAGACTATGCATACACCTGTAACAGTAGGAGGTAGAGTCTGGGGCAAGTAGCAAGGACATATTGTGTGATACATGTGAAGTCGTTTACAAACATCCGGCTTGTCCACAGCGCTTTGAGTTTACAATAAAAGCGCACGTGGCTGTCAGGGCACGCTGGACTATTCCAATTTCATCCACATTATTACCCTACTAGCCACAGGAGCAGAGTGTTCACTGCAGCAGCCACTGAGCTTCCACTAAACTACGTTGTATCTTTGTATGTATTTACGCCTATAGATTTATTTTATGGATGTCAGTAAGGCCATTGCCTGCGCTGGCTGTCTGTCTGCATCATGGCACACAGCGTACATGCATGGCTATATGGAGTTGGACTCACCACAGGGAGCTCTTTGGTCATTAAATGTGCCGTCTATATTGTCGAGGAGCAAGTAGAACATTAATCCACTCGTAGAACATTAATCCGCTCGTGTTACACAGAATATCTGCTAGAAGCTCGAGTCTTTGGAGCGGGGCGTGCGATCAAACTTGAAGATGTTTTTCCGAATTTGAAACCAGTGGGTCAAACGGTTCTCGAGTTACGCGCATTGCAACCATACACACATACACGCATTCATTAACTATTATGTTTTACTTTTATTTGACTGACTGACTGACTGACTGACTGACTGACTGACTGACTGACTGACCTGGCCTTGTTATGTACCTCAAAACCAATCCACCAAACAATCAAATCTCTGGAATCTTGAAGAACTGGTTTCTCCACCTGACTGTGGGTGATCTGAGATGTATAGATATCTGCCAGACGTCTTTGGAATTTGACTGTAATGAAAAGGAGGCAGAGTTATCAGAGACATGCAGGAGGAGGTTCATCACAACCTAGGGTGACCAGATGTCCCTCTTTGTGTGGGACAGTCCCTCATTTTCAAGATTTTTGAAGCATCCCACAAATTGAGACTCTGTCCCACATTGTGACTGACAGACATCAGTGTTCAAAATGCCCCTAATAATTTGTAGTGCCCTAATAGTTGGATTTCTGTTGTATCATTTCTTGCTATGTTTTTTTTTAAATAATTCCCACATGTGGTACCACTATATTTCCACACTCACTCTAGAGAGGCCACATCGCATACTGTCGTATCAAAAATAGCTGATCTACGATCTCAAAACGTTTTGAGATCATAGATCAGCTATTTTTTAATTCAGATCAGCTGTTTTTGCTGTGTGAAATGGAATCGTGAACAGAACATTTTGTCCCGTTTCCACACTTCACTTGTCCCACACATGCAACACTTCTGTCCCTCAAATGAACATTTTGGATCTGGTCACCCCATCACAACCACACTGAATCTATGCCTGCAGGTGTGTTTGTCTGGAGTTCCGTGCTTTAGAAGTCATCGCTATTCACACTTCGACAGGTAAGAAGGCTTTACTTATCTTTGTTATGGTTATGCTTACTTACTTAATAGATTTACTAAATCAGTATTTTACTTCATATTTAATTGTTTGTTTTTATACATTTATAGTTTACCTATGATCCATGTTTACTGAGGCCTGTCTCTGCACTTGAGCTTCTCAACACACACAGTTAGAACAATTATGATAATGGTCATTATTAAAATGACATTTGCAACAAGTGTCCATTCATTGTCAAAGGAGATTTAATGCTTGTTTAAGATGAAAATCCACACTAAGATATGAATTTAGGTGGAGCTACCACTTCCCAGAAAAGAAAGTAAAAAAAAAAAAATAGAAAATAGAAATGTGAAACATTCTCTATTTATGAAAGGAATACATATTTAAGGTGTTTTTATTTGTTTATTTTAGTTGTGGAGTTATATAGAAGTAGGCTATAATGGCTATATAGGCTATAATTGAGATTATGTATGATTATTTAATCGGCCTGATTAATTGAGGCCTTTCTGGTCGAACAGACCTATATATCCCATACTCTGAGGGGATGGCGGCCATCTTGATGGTAAGCCATAAGTTATATTCAATGGAATGTGGATGCAATGACAGGCGGAGAGAAGATACTACTACTACTACTAGCACTACTACTACTACTACTAGCCATACCACTACTACTACTACTACTAGCAGTACTACTACTACTACTACTACTACTACTACTACTACTACTACTACTACTAATAGCAGTAACTACACATGCCAGCAATGGATGTGATGACAGGCAGAGGGGAGATACTACTACTACTACTACTACTACTACTACTACTACTAGCAGACCTAGTACTACTATCAGTACTACTATACTACTAGCACTACTACTACTACTACTGCTACCAATGCTAATGCTAGCAACATGCTAACATGCTAATGCTAACATTCTAACCCGAACATGCTAATGCTAACATGCTAATGCTAAAATACTAATGCTAACATGCTAATGCTAACATGTCAATGCTAACATGCCAACATGCTAATGCTAACATGTCAATGCTAACATGCCAACATGCTAATGCTAACATGCTAATGCTAACATGCTAATGCTAGCATTAGCATGTTGACATTAGCATGCTATCATTAGCATATTATCATTATCATGCTATTGTTAGCATGTAGTAGTAGTCTGCTAGTAGTAGTAGTAGTAGTAGTGCTAGTAGTAGTAGTACTGCTAGTAGTAGTAGTAGTAGTGCTAGTAGTAGTAGTAGTAGTAGTAGTAGTGCTAGTAGTAGTAGTGCTAGTAGTAGTAGTGCTAGTAGTAGTAGTAGTAGTAGTAGTAGTGCTAGTAGTAGTAGTGCTAGTAGTAGTAGTGCTAGTAGTAGTAGTAGTAGTAGTAGTAGTAGTACTAGGTCTGCTAGTAGTAGTAGTAGTAGTAGTGCTAGTAGTAGTAGTAGTACTGCTAGTAGTAGTAGTAGTAGTAGTAGTAGTGCTAGTAGTAGTAGTACTGCTAGTAGTAGTAGTAGTAGTAGTAGTAGTAGTAGTGCTAGTAGTATTGCCATTAGTAGTAGTAGTAGGAGTGATGCTAGTAGTAGTACTGCTAGTAGTAGTAGTACTGCCAGTAGTAGTACTGCCAGTAGTCGGACTGCCAGTAGTAGTACTAGTACTGCCAGTAGTAGTACTGCTAGTAGTGGGGCTTGTAGTAGTAGTAGTACTACCACTAGTAGTACTGCCAGTAGTAGTAGTACTAGTAGTAGTAGTAGTATTAGTGGTAGTACTGTCAGCAGTAGTAGTAGTAGGAGGAGGAGGAGTGGTGCTAGTCGTAGTACTGCTAGTAGAAGTAGTTTTAGTAGAATGCATTCCATTGAACACTTCACACTTGTTTACCAACAAGATGGCCGCTCCTTTCTAAGTATGGGACTGAGAAATGGTTCAATCAGGTCGAACAGATCTACAAGCTCACAATATTGAATATGAAGTTAAATGTGACCATGCAGTGCAGAGTTGATGTTACATAGATTTATGACAATGAACAAAATTATAAAATTATATATTCAGTACAGAATGAGACCATATAGACTTCAGTAATATCAGTTACCGATCAATATAGCATATTTGTTTAATTAGCCAGATATCCTTTTAAAATCGAGCAAGACCAAACCTGGCCTTATAGTGCATACAACATTGACATCAATTCTAAAGTCAGTTGGGAGCCAGTGCAGGAATGCTTAAAGTTGAAAGGCAAGCTGTGTCATTTTAGGAATGTGAACCAACTGGAGACTGTTGTGAATAAAGCTGAGCTCATGTCAGATCCTGCTGCTGTAGCATTGCGGGCACACTTGGCAGTGGAGGGGGGGGGGGGTCATGCTCTGTGTCTATGCCAGGGGTCGGCAACCCAAGATGTTGAAAGAGCCATTTTCGACCCAAAATTAAATTCAAAATCTGTCTGGAGCCGCATTTAATTATTATTATTTTTTTCCTGAGAGTGTGCAAATGTGAACCAAATGGACCCTGGCGGGTCCATTTGGTTCCATTTGCACACTCTCAGAAAAAAAGGTTGTCAAAGAAAAATCATTAACATGGTGAAACACAACCTTTCTTCAGAAATGGAGTTTCTAAAAAAAATAAAATAAAGGAGTTTTACAGAACTCCATTTCTAGTCCACACAACATCTCTAAGGTATATTAATGACATAGTAAACTGAGTAACCTTTGAAATTGGGTGGTTCAGATTGAAAGCTCCACCTCTGATAACTGCTGGGCTTGTTTGACATGGCCAAGTGCTACTTTAACTGGCAACTGTCAGACAGCGCAACACGTTTTGGGTGACTGAAATGTTTATATTATTTTGGTGTGGATCACCCCAGTGTGTGTATGTAATAATGCTACAGCTACAGCCACTGAGCCACTAGGCCTGTGTTCTGGAGCCGCATGTCGCGTGTCTATGCTCTGGTAGTGGACGGGAATGAAACTCCAACCAAGATTGACAATGCTAGCTAGCTTCCCGGAAAAAACTTTCCACCGCCTAAAATCCAACTTGAGCTAAGCTTCACATCCCATTGATAATCAGTTAAAAAAAAAAATGTCATGTGACACAGAGCGTGAAAGTATTTTCCGGTCCATGTGCTGCAAGTGTGCCCACAGCCTAATGTCGTGCTGCATCTGTGAGTGAGTCATTTGGGATGGTTTGATAACAACCTCAGTTTCGTGTAAACAAGTAAACACGAATGAGGAAATAGACTGAAGTTATCACCGTAAGCCCATATGGACTTTGTCAGTGTTTTCTTTTTATTTTTTTATTACATTTTCTTGGCCTCATGACTGCCTGGACCTTTTGGCATTGGCCAGAATTGCCAGACCAGCCAGTCCAGGCATGGGGTCCCCTCATTTACTGTAGATTGAGTGGCAACTTCTAATAGACCTATCTGATTGGGTTATGTAACAGTACGGTGTGGAAGTGCTTGTTACTGTCACTCCACATGCCATGCGCCACCACCTGGTTTGAATTTGCACATTATGCAGCCTTGCAGGAGGCAGCAGCTACTCTCTATTTGTGTGATCCTTAGTGACCCGTGTTGTTTTGCCTATTAGCCCATACTAGTGCTGTTCGTTAGTCGTGTTCTTCCTGTGCCCTATTATCCCTGCCTTTGTACAAACATACTGTATACTCATGTTCCTTCAGTTCTTTGTCATATTGCTGAAACAGAAGGTTACCGGTGTGTTCAGTTCCTTTATTAAATAATTCTGCTTCTGCCACGTTGTCATGTGGCCGGGTCCTAACCACCCTACCCTAACATGTGAGAGTAGAGAAACATTTGACTCATCATTTGACTAGGTTATTGATCTTCATTGACCTTCTTTGTATGTTACACCTCCCCACACACACACACACCTTCGTCTGACACTAGCTAGCTTGCAATGTACAGTTCAAACTACAACAATACCCACAATCCCTCAGCATTACACACAGTGATGATGAGAATGATGTAAGTTCTATGCCTATTATAGCTGTTGGCTTTGTGGTTATTGCAAGAAAAACAAAACATGAAAATTAAAATTACATCATGCTGTTGTTCCTCTGCAGCCATGGCGACAGCCAGCAGTCTCCTGTCTGAAGATCAGTTCCGGTGTTCCATCTGTCTGGATGTGTTCACCCAGCCTGTCTCTCTTCCATGTGGACACAACTTCTGCAAGGCCTGCATCACAAACTGCTGGAACTCCAATGCCAGTCGACTCTGCCGGTGTCAAATGTGCAAGGAGACGTATAAAACAAGACCTGAGCTCCGTGTCAACTGTTTACTCTCTGAGATGGTGGAGCAGTTCAGGAGCTCAGTGAAGGTGACAGAAGAGAAAGAGAGAGAATACGATGTTCCAGGGGGGATGTTTTGTGACGTCTGTATCAAGCCAAAAATGAATGCTGTCAAGTCCTGTCTGGTCTGTTTGACTTCTTACTGCGAGACTCACCTTGAACCACACCGTAGAGTTCAGACCCTCAAAACCCACCAGCTGGTGGAACCTCTGGGGAGCATGGAGGACAGAATGTGTAAGAAACACAACAAGATATTGGAGCTCTTCTGCAGGAAGGAGCAGAGGTGTATCTGCATGTTGTGCTCACAAACAGACCACAGGAGCCACGATGTGGTCGCTTTGGAGGACGAGAGTGGGAAGAGAAAGGAAGAGATGAGGAAGACCAAAAATGAGTGTGAACAAAACATCAAGGAAAGGGAACAGAAGCTCCAGGAGGTCAGACGTTCAGCAGAGGTCAACCAGGAAGCAGCAGAGAAGGAGACAGCAGATAGCGTGGAGGTCATCAGTGCTCTGGTGGACTCCATTCAGAAGAGTCTGCTTGAGATCTTCGAAGTGATCCACAGAAAACAGAGAGAGCTGAATCAGAGGTCTGAACAGTCGATCACAGAGCTTCAACAGGAGATTGCTGAACTACAGATGGCCAGCATGGAGTGTGAGAAGCTTTCATGCAGTGAAGACCACCTTCAAGTCCTCATGTACAGCCTTCCATCACCATCCACCACTCCATCGTGTTCTGACTGGTCTAAAGTCCTCATGGACAATACGCTCTATGTAGGCACAGTGAGGACGGCTGTGACTAAGATGGAGAAGACAATAAATGAAGGGATGGAGGCCCTGATTAAACAATTGGAAGAACATTTCCGAGTCCCCTACAAAACCGATCGTCCACTCAGCTCTGGTCTTTCTGAACAGACCGCCTCCATAAGGCGCGCAGCCCCAGCGGCTCATGATAAGGAAATTGCTTGGCGTCCGATGGAGCAGGAAAAGCAGGAACACGAGAAGAGAAAAGAGAAGAAAAAAGAGAAGCCTCTTACTCTTCGCTTCAAACACCCCCGGGTTTTTAACTTAACTAAAACTAACGAAAAAAACGATAACTAAAAATAAAAAATATATATCTGTTAACTGAAACTAAATAAAAACTACAAATAAAAAAAAACTAAACTAAACTATAACTAAACTATAAATCCCCCCTTTTTATGTATATGACTTTCAGACATTTATAATATAAACTTTTTATGGCGGTTTTCAGCACCATACGGTACCACACGATACCAAACAAAGTACAAAAAAGTAAGGTGAAAAAAAACTGAAACTAAAACTAACTAAAAAAAAGTACAAAAAAGTAAGGTGAAAAAAAACTGAAACTAAAACTAAAACGAAACTAAAACTAACTAACTAAAAAAAAAACTCCATAACTATAATAACCCTGATTATATCTGGTTTATGGACTGACTTTACTTTGGCTGAGCAAAGTAAATATTGACAATAGATTGTATAGTGTTTGGAGAGAAATTCCTCGCAATCATGCAACAACAACAACAGTAATAATAATAATGGAGAGACAGTGAAATCAATGTGCGACTGCGATGTACAGTTTTGTCATAGCTGCGACTGTTTCATAACCGTTTCGCATAAACGTCGCAACCGTTCTGCCAAACAGCTTTAATTATCTTAAATCCTTTTATTGAAGACTTTTGTTGTTACAGAGACTTTTGTTACAGTACAATACTTTAAAACAGTTCACATGTTCCACACATGTTGCCCTTGCTGAAAACAATGTACAACGCCGTTTCCCATCCCAGTTCAAGTTGTTTGGAAGTTGTAATGTACTCATGGCCTGTATGGGCCAAGTTCACACGGCTGCCATCGACCAGCAAGGTGCAACGTACCATAGGCGGCCCAATCGGTGAAACAGCTCCCATATGGGAAAAGCTTTATATGTGAACTCTTGAAAGTGGCACCTTTCCTATAAGCCACTTTACAGAAAAAAATACTATAGATCTCATGTCGGTTTTGTATGTCTTATACAATTCTTATAAATCTTACAAAAATATAAATGTTTAACTTTACAAAAAAATACTATGAACCTTATATAATATACTGTATAAGATATTTGATGTCATAATTATATTATTATATTAAATATGTGTTTCACTTTACAGAAAAATACTGTGGATCTTAAAAATCCACTGTAGACATTTTTTAAGCTACCAAGACATTCCTTGCAGATGATTGTGTTCTAAATGCTATGGCAGTGCTTGTTGTCTATCATTAAACGGCCCATGTGCACCACCTGTTTTGGATTTGCACATAGGAGGCATCAGGAGGTTTCTGCACTGATAACGAGCACTTCCAAACCCTCAGACAAAATGAATCAAATGGGCTGTGTATTCCTTAACAGGAAGGAGCTCATAGCATGTCTATGGTGGATTTTTATGAAATGAACGCTTTGCGGATATTAAGAGCATAATTCAAGACTACAATTTTGGTGAGTTTGATGTTGTTGTTGTTGTTGTTTTTTTGTTTGTTTGTTTGTTGTTGTTTTTAATACAATTAGACAGGGCTCTTCTGTTTGGGTGAATGTGCTGTCTATGGGAAGTTTATGCACCTTGTTACGGTGTCTCCACACTTGTCTTGTAAACAGTCAGTCTGTGTTGTAAGAAGTGGCGTCACAGCATGGCTGAAAACACAGGTTGTACAAAAGCCAAGTCTGCATTGCCTTTTAGCATTCCCAGTCAGTCATGTGTTGTGAACAGTATTCTGCCTGGCTGTCTCACCAGTCACCACCACCAGATGGTGACACTAGCACAATATATAGAGATATGTAACACTTATTTGAATCATTCCACTCTCTGCATACACCGTGTGTGTGTGTGTGTGTGTGTGTGTGTGTGTGTGTGTGTGTGTGTGTGTGTGTGTGTGTGTGTGTGTGTGTGTGTGTGTGTGTGTGTGTGTGTGTGTGTGTGTGTGTGTGTGTGCCCGCGTGCGTGCGTGTGTGTGTGAGACAGTGTTTTGTTTCCTAGTTGAAATTATTAGTATCCCAACAAATAATATCTGGGTGGGGCAGGCATTTCCAACTTACATCATTCCAACAAGTCCAGTTAGCCAGTTTCCAACGAGCACCGCTGTAGAAACCCCACCACTCTAGTTTTACATAATGTAATTTCAACAATATTTTGGTGAATTCATTGACTGAGCTTGCTGCAGGTCCACAAATTGAATCAACACCTATTCATGTCTGACATCAGAGATCTCACTCAGAAACCCCAAGTATGGAGATCATAAAAGTAGAATTTCCCACTAGAAGGCTCTCTTTATTTGCAGTTGTTACGATCCCAGACTCCCCACCATAGAGGCCCAGGTGTTATTATTTTGTATACAAAAGCCCATATTTATTGGCTATTTTCCCTGGATGGAAGAGCCATGTTGGCTCTTAATCTACTGACTGACTGAAACACAAAATATTTGCATCCCTGGCCTGGTTTTATGCTTTGATTGCTCTCCCTGTTGTTGCTGGGTGGCGATCTGAGTGTGTACCAGTTTGCCGTCCCTGCGTGCCAACACCTCCATCCTGCTGCCTGGATCCTACAGCCAGATGTGTAGCGATGAGGCAGGTAGTCGTTGCCCAGGTGAATTTTATCAGAGATGGACACAGGCCCAGATGTAACCAATTGGGGACCCAGGCGAAAATGGTATGGGTGCGGCTTCATCGCCCGTGTCGCTTCGCGCCACGGGCGATGAAGCCGCACCCATACCATTTTCACTTAGGCTACAGGACTTTTATTAGACAAGTAAAGCATCAATAATAACATCAGTTGTTGTTGAAGTTGCAACAGACACGCAGCATGCATAAAGCTAAAGGTCTGACTCAGAGAGTTTTCTGTTTTCAATGATGAAATGCTGTTGGTTTAGTGGTGACACAGTTGTAGTTAGTTAGTAGGGTAGTGTTTCAACTTTCAAATCACTTTAATTTGAAATTTGGGTTGTTTGCATGCCCATCATGTTCGGTGGGGCAGTCAGGGCATTTAGGGGAGCATTGCCCCCCCATGCCTAGATCTGGCCCTGGATGGTCATCATAGTCCTCAGGCCGCCATAGACGGGTCTAGAAATCCCCCCCGCCCCTCCCAACCACACACACACACACACAGCTGAGCTTTTTTCTTCCCATTGCGGCACATAGTTTCTGCACACTCGCATATGAAATATGAAATATGACATATAGGCCTGCAATATTCCACTGCATTTCAGCAGGATTTACAGCAAGGGATTGCTTGAAAATAATAAACATCCAAAATAACTAAGTCAAATAAATGCAAATTGTATAAACACTTAGAGAGTATATAGCAAATACTGTATCATAATGGAGGACTTTTGTGGTTATTTTTTGACACAAAATGAATAATATGTTTGGATACTTATAGTACTTTCATACCACCACATTTAAAAACACATTTTTGTAGGAAAAGGGAAAACAGTGAATTATGAATGAAGCTCAGAGAAAATAGCAGATCACAACATGTCACCATCTGACACTTTAGGAGCCTCTAGCTCAGCTTTTTAACTTCATTTTATGTTTGTGTTTGAAAAAAAAAAATTGGAATACTTAAGAATGTCTGCATGAATATCTAAATAAATGAAGCACAAACAAACATATAGCTGCAAGCAGCGATAATACGGGACCAAGCAAGCAGCAATAAGGAGTCAGAACAATACGCACAAGCCATGCTAACATGGGAGTCTGAACTTGAGAAATACATCAGCTAATTGTGGGAGCAGGGTAGGGTTTTTGAAGACTGACAGACTCACACTTTAGATTGTCAGTCGCCGGACTTGAAACCACAACATTCTGTTCCGAAGTCTGGCGCTCTAATGACTGAACTATCCAGACTGAATAGTTTCCTTCATTGTTGTTAACAGTATGGCAGTGTGACAAGCACAATAAGCCATATGTAACCCAGTGTAAAACTCAATGTAGTGGTAATGGTGGTTGTCACTATTTGGCCATGATGGTTTTGTCACTATTCGGCCATGTTGTTTTTTGTACTGCCTATTCTCTTCGCATACAAATCAGGTTTTGAATGACACGTGTTTTCTGTGGTCACATGTGAATGTGACAAAATCTTCTCCAGAGTTAGAATGGCTGACCCTGAGACAAATTCCACAACCAGAAAATGGTTAGGATTCCTGTTACTTGCACCATATTGTTTGAGAAAATCCACAACCTCCTCATAATTCTCTGTTTCTATCACTCCATTTACCAACACCGCATTTGGGATTTCAATACTACGGACCAGTACTGCTTCAGAAGTAGGTAGCTTTTGAAGGATTAATTATAATGTAGAATAAAGACCCAAGACACAATACATATGCTTATTTAAATTATTATTGAATTATTTAGAAATTAAAGAAACAAAAACAAATATACAAATGCAAATTAATTTAAACCATCATAAATTCAACCAAGTCAGGTGTCAAGTTGATTGTTGATTGATTTTTGAGAAATTATCTGAGGAGGGAGAGGGGGGTGCTTTTGCCCTGGGTTCATACAATAGTGAATGAATAAATGAAATTTGAAATATCTAAAGTAGCGCCTACATGTCAACTTGTCCTAATACAACTAAACTGATAAAAGCTTGGAGAATTACAGTACAATTCAAGTACAACTAGAAGAAATTGAAAAAAAAAATGTGATTGGACACCAGTTGTTTAACGGCCTCTTTGTTCAAGAAGTTAATTCCTTATATGGGAATCGAACCCAGGCCGCCTTGTTGCAAGACCAATGTTTTAACCATTAGACTGTTAGGTCAAGTGATCAAGGCTTGTACAATGCAAACCTTTTATTGGGTAGGTTACTATTGGAAATCTAGAATGTAGGGGTATGACCCGGCCAGGAATCGAACCCCAGCCTCTCAGTCTCAGGGCGGACACTCTAACCACAAAGCCACTGAGTCGGTGCCATTACCATTACATTGAGTTACACATATGTGGCATATAGTTTGTGAATATGTTTTTGGACCAGTACTGCGACAGAAGTAGGTAGTTTTTAGAAGGAAATTATAATGAACCATGAAGAACCCAAGACACTGTAAATTATGCTTAATTAAATTATTATTGAATTAATGAAAAGAAATGAAAACCAAAACAAACAAATAAACAAATGCAAATTAATCAAATTAAACCAACATAGATTCGACCCAAGTCAGTGTTTAGTCAATTGTCCAAAGTTCATCTGGGATCAGTGTCATTGAGAGTCAGTGTGTGTGTAGTCAGTAGTCAGAGTGTGTGTTTGGGCATGGAGGGTCCTACCGTCCGGGTAGGACAGAAACAGAACAGTAGAGGTTCGTTTTGGTCACCATGATCAGACGGTCCAAGAGTTAACTGGAAAAACCTGGCCTGAACACAAAAAGGCCAAATTAAACATCTACAATAAACAATAAACTAACTGATCTACAAGTTCAAATAACAAAACAAATCAGCATTCACAAATAATGTCAATATTATACCATCAAATCCAAACAAACAATGCCAAACAAAACAGATCAAACAAATGTTTCCAAAACAAAACTCACCAATTCGGTTCAGATTCACAGCTCATTCACGCTCAGTACGTTCACCAGTGGGATTTGTATGTAGGTCTAAAAGGATGTTAATCTGTGTTAGTATAATGCTATATATTGCAATGTTTGGGAAAATGTTTGAGAGAAGGAGAGCATACAGACCTGTCTTCAGCCAGTGATGTGCACCTCACTGACTGAGACAGAGTGCTGGCTTTATACTGGGGGTGTGGTGTGTGTGATTGCAACCTGGTGTGACTGATTGGAGTGAATGATTGGTCAGCTGTGAGTGGTGAGCTGAGCTGTGAACTGTCACTAGTGACAACTTGGCCGAATTGGGACAGTCAAAAAGGGACAAACCAATGCAGCTGAATAGGGACAATCACCATTTCAGCCAGTTTTACCCTGGGTTACATAATATTGAGTTAGCTAAAGCAATAAAAACAATATGCACAAATAAGCCATAGAAACATGGAAGACTGAACTTGAGAAATAATGTCATGCAATTGTGGGAGCAGAGCAGGGTTCACATCAGTAGTGGGACGTGAAGCCACAAGCTTTTTGTCCCAAGTCTGGTGCTCTACTGACTGAGCTATCCAGGCACAATGACTTGCTTAGTTGTTGTGATCAATCAAACAACCCTAACATGGCATTAAGCAGTAAGCTAGATGAACAATATGCACAATTCAGCAATCCAGGGTTGTAGCTTGACCCAATTGTTTCTCATTAGTCAAGGTGCATGTGGAAACAAGTTCCACATGCTTATTCCTCTCACGTAATCTGGCACAATGTACTTGCTCCCGTGTTGCCAGAGAGAAACAAGCAGAAGAAGACCCTTCACAAACCAGCAATTTTCATTGGCTTATAAAAACGTCATTTTTTGATGAAAACAAATTTGCTTCAGATCTTTTGTCCGGATGGGGACACAGTTCTCATGTAGCAGGTGTCATGCAAATTGATCAAAAATCCAGGCAGAAAATCAGACATGAGCATTTTCAAACTGCTTAAAATAGCGGACACTCTGGGGGTGGAGCTTACAGGTCAAAGTTACAGATGTGTTCCACATGAATCAAGGAACACGTAGAAACAAGTCCCATGATTTTTGGCCAAACGAGGCCCGAGTTATGCTTGTTCAAATGTTTCAGTTTCAAAGAATTGTTATAGCGCCCCCATTTGAGCAATTGGAGTAAGACTGGTTTTGCTGCTATTTGGCATCCCCCTCTACAAAACTGTAAAATATCAGAAGCAGATTATGCTGCATGTGTAGATTAGGGGCATTAGAATCATTTTCACAAACAAGCAATTTTCATTGGCTCGTAAAAACATAATTTTTTCACTTAAAACAAAATTCACACCTATTTTCATATTCGTATGGCTCCAAAGTTCATGTGTAGGTCATTGTTATGCATTTAGATCAAAGATGGTAGGAGGAGACGCATTTTTACTGTTTTACATATAATTCAAGATGGCGGCTGATCTAAAGGTCAGAGGTCAAAAGTCAGAATACAAAAGTTGTTTGGCATAAGCAGACGCATAAGTGAATATAAGTTACATTTCTGAGAGTCGAGCAGTTCATGAGTTATGAGTGTTTAAATTTTGCAATTTCAGTTGAGTGCTACAGCGCCACCATTTGACCAGTGGTCACGGGCTTCGCATCATCACTGTTTGGCATCACCCTCTACCAGATTACCAATTTTCGCGAAAACCGACTGCACAGTTCAGCCAGAACAGCTATTTTTGGCGGAAGAAGAAGAAGAAGAAGAAGGAGAAGGAGAAAAGAAGTCAATAACAATGAAGTGACCAAGTCCACTTCGTGGACTGCTTGGTCCCTTAATAAAACACACCCAGGGCGGATCTAGGCATGGGCATGGGGGGGCAATGCCCCCCTAAATACCCAATCTGCCCCCCCAAACACGATGCCATGCAAAACAACCCAAGATATTTCAAATTAAAGTGCTCATATTTAAAATGATTTGAAACACTACTACTAACTACAGCTGTGTCACCACTAAACCAACAGCGTTTCATCATTGAAAACAGAAAACTCTCTGAGTCAGACCTTTAGCTTTATGCATGCTGCGTGTCTGTTGCAACTTCAACAACAACTGATGTTATTATTGATGCTTTACTTGACTAATAAAAGTCCTGTAACCAAAATGGTATGGGTGCGAGAAAAATGGTATGGGGGCGGCTTCATCGCCCCTTTCGCTTCGCGCCACGGGCGATGAAGCCCATACCATTTTCTCTTACCCCCCCCCCCCCCAAATGGGACATGTTACATCCGCCCCTGAACACACTTCGTAAAAAAAAAAATCAAATACGCCTGAAGTTAGCAGTACAACTAGTGTGTGCGTGCATGCGTTGCGCGTGTGCGCGATTATAGTGTATGGCCCGACATCTGAAGGGGATAACCAAGCGTTTCCTGGCATAATTTGTTTATTTGAAAACAGCAAATCTAAATATTTGTATTTGCCTGTCTTTGTTTTAATCTGTTTGCACTTGTGCCTAGCTAGCCTGTTGGCCTGTTTTCAAGCTGTGTTTTGATGTGCGCATGCATACTGTACAGTACGTGCATTTGTGCATGTACAGTATGTGACTGCATGTTTATATATGCGTGTATATTTCTCTCTCATCAGACGGAATTATTAATGGGTTTACTTTCAGCTCAGGCTCTGTGTGTGTGTGTGTGTGTGTGTGTGTGTGTGTGTGTGTGTGTGTGTGTGTGTGTGTGTGTGTGTGTGTGTGTGTGTGTGTGTGTGTGTGTGTGTGTGTGTGTGTGTGTGTGTGTGTGTGTTTACAGAGTGTATTGAACTCAGCACATCAAGGCGTGTAGGTTTAGGATTCAAAGAGCTAATCTCCATATGCTGCGACAACAATCAGGTTTGTTTCGCCTGAAATGCTGCTTTAGATTTCCTCAAGAACGTTATATAAACGGCTGATACCACAGTATAATCCATTGTATGATAGAGATGATACAGGCGATTTATATTTTTGATCACAGACATTTGCAGTATCAATAGAGCGTCTAAAATGTAATGTATTTGGTAGACGTCTAGGTGTTTAAAGAAGTGTAAACCAGATGTTTGGAACAGTGGTTTGTGCTGTCGCCTCACAGCTATAGAAGGTCTTGGGTTCGATTCCCGCTAGGGACACTGTAGGTGCTGGCAAAACGTGCAGTAATCCTGGGCTCAAAACTACCTCCCCTGGTTGGAATAACGTGTTCCTTTCATGCGCGCTACATCCAACCAGGGAAACTCCCCCCTGTCAGGTGAAAAGGAGACAGCTTGGACTCCTCATGCATTGAAGGAAGCATGAGGCCAGTACGCTGCCTCCCCAGGTTGGTGGAGGGTGTGTAGAGCCCAGGATCACATTAGGAATTGGCACTGGGTGAAAAATAGGTTACAAAATCGAGGGATAACATTTTTTTAAAAAAAGTGTAAATCAGATGTAAATCTGACTTTCTGTTTCTCACACACACACACACACAAATATGCACACACCACACACACACACACACACACACACACACACACACACACACACACACACACACACACACACACACACACACACACACACACACACACACACACACACACACGCACATACACAGTATGTTGATCTGAGAGGCCCATTTCCCACAGTATAGGATGTATATAGCATGTGTTTCATGTACTCCGCTGTGATGCAGGAGGAATACATAAGTGAGACCTTTACAGCGGCTGTCTGATGCTGTTAACTTTATCTGTGGAAGTCAGTCCAAGGTTCAACTCATTTTATTATCACATGCACGTATGCAGCTCACTGTCACAACACTCTGTCTTTTTTTATCCCACGATTTTGCAACCCATTTTTTCACCCAGTGCCAATTCCTAATGTGATCCTGGGCTCTACACACCCTCTGCCAACATGGGGAGGGAGGCAGCGGAATGGCCTCATGCTTCATTATTATGGCCTTTGAACACTGATGCCTGTCAGTCACAATGTGGGACAGTAGTAATTTCCCCACTCATATTCCTCATAGACTTTTCCAAAATGATTTACATAATAAAGACGATTAAGCCGCAGACAAAGTGTGCGCCACACCGTACACGTAGCCTGGCCTAACCTGAAATGATCTCACCAACGTGTCCGTATACATATAGAGCTAGACCACACATGGACATATGACATCATCATCCTGCGACAGGTGCAGTTCCTGTTGAGTGAACTATTCTCTATTTATGAAAGAAATAAGATGCCATTGGTGTTTTTATTTGATTATTTTAGTTGTATAGAGAAAGTATAATGTTTTAAGCGATGTTTGTCTTATTAGTCGGATCCTTTTAAGGACTTGTGAGACGAATGGAGAAAAAGTTTGGGTAGTCAAGTCTACTAAAGATGAATGTCTGGACAAGTTTTCTTCAAATCCTGCAGAGGCATAAAATCCTTTAATCCTCGATAATATTCTTATGGGTGACGGCTTGCTGACTTCAGATTCCTGTCTGGAACCCATAATCCCATGCAGTCTCCGCTGAGTTGAACTGCTGGATGATATTAAGTATACTAATATATCAGCAATACGGTTTGAGTTTTATTATGTGAGAATTCGTTTTCCTTAAGAGTTTTGATTTACAATACTTCGACTTCACTAGTACATCTCAGAGGCATATAGTATAGTTTTATTCCACTGCAATTATCTGAAAACTTTAGTTACTTTGTGGGGTTTATATTTTTGTACGCACGGATGCACCCCATATGGAAAAAAACGTTATATGCGAACTCTTGAAAGTGGCACCGTTCATATAAGAGAGTAAAGTTAATATAAGATCCATAGTATTTATTTGTAAATTGAAACGCATAATAATTTTGTGATTTAGAATAATATGACATGCAAAAGCATTTGTTCCACGGACCACCATCTGATGACATTTTAGCCCCACAGACATAAAACTGAAGATTTCTTTTGCTTTTGTCCAAAATTCCAGGCTGGATTTGGGAAACCAAACAGTCAAGCATGCAGATCAAAATGACCATTAATCTTCTAACATTCTCTAGTTCTGTAAACTAATTCACATGGTAAATAGTTTAGCTCTTGGGAGTGTAAACATGAAACCAAATGGACCTGCAAGGGTCCATTTGGTTACGCATTAACAGAACTCTCGTCACTCTAGTGAATAATGATTTGTTATATAACTCGCTTTAATTAGTTCATGTATATCAGGTTTTCAACCTTTTCCACACCAGGGCCCACCATTTATTCAGTATTTGAGCCACGTACCACCATTTGATGACATTTTATCCCCACAGACCCCAAAACTAAAGATTTCTTTTGATTTAGGAAACAAAACAGGCAAATTAACATACAGATCCAAATGACCATTAATCTTCTAGTTGTATAGACTTGGGCTAATTAAGATGATGAATATTTTAACCACAAGGGTCCATTTGGTTTCATTATTACGTTCTCAAGAGTTACATCTGGTTAACCAACTTAGCTGGGGACCACCTGGAACCCTCTCAGGGAACACTGGTGGTCCCCGTACCACCTGTTGAAAACCCCTGATGTATAGCATAAGAAAATATAGTGCTGTGATGCAGTGGTTAACTATGTAGGCCTATGTTTGGAACTAGCAGAGCTCCAGCCAGAGTGAGGAGCAAGATCAAAGCATGTCGCTGTATACTGTCTTCCTACAGTACATTATAGTCTGAGGTAACATGCCTACACGCCTAGAGAGGAGGGTCGCCATGATTAGATCTCACCGTTCCTCGTTTAGCAAGCAGTGCATTGCATCCATAATGTAGTGAAAATAAATGCCCATGCTACAAGTACAGATGCACATGTGCACATTCCTGTGCATGCATGTGTTTGTGAGAGAGAGAGAGAAAAAGAGAGAGAGCGTGTATGTGTGTGTAAATGCACTAAGCCTGCAGAAAATTGCATAATTGAAGTGTGAAAGTCACAGACAGCCAAAGTAGCGTCTGAGCTGTTTGATAAGGACTCACTCCAGAATATACACTACACAGGAGAGGAGTGTGGAGAGGAGAGGAGTGTGGAGAGGAGGAGAGAGGAGAATAGAGGAGGGGAGGGGAGGGGAGAGGAGGGGAGAGGAGAGGAGAGGAGAGGAGAGGAGAGGAGAGGAGAGGAGAGGAGAGGAGAGGAGAGGAGAGGAGAGGAGCTGGGGGAGGAGAGGAGAGGAGCTGGGGGGGGAGAGGAGAGGGGGGGGAGAGGAGAGGAGAGGAGAGGAGAGGAGAGGAGGGGAGAGGATGGGGGATGAGGGGAGAGGAGTGTGGAGGGGAGGTGAAGAGGGGAGGAGGGGAGAGGAGGTACATGCATCCAGTTGGCAATCATTCCTTGGAATAAAAGAGGAGAGGAGAGGAGAGGAGAGGAGAGGAGAGGAGGGGGGGGGGGGGAGAGGAGAGGAGAGGAGAGGAGAGGAGAGGAGAGGAGAGGAGAGAGGAGACGGAGGGGAGGAGACGGAGAGGAGAGGAGAGGAGAGGAGAGGAGAGGAGAGGATGGGGGATGAGGGGAGAGGAGTGTGGAGGGGAGGTGAAGAGGGGAGGAGGGGAGAGGAGGTACATGCATCCAGTTGGCAATCATTCCTTGGAATAAAATAAGAAATCCAAAATACATACGTTCACGTTGTTACATCTAATGAATCAACCAATTACAGGCCTAGGCATCAAGTTCACACATACATATCATCTACGGTATATAGGATGTGACAAACCAAAACCCTTATGATAATCTCTTTCCCCCTAAATTGTGTGTGACACGTGAACTTGTAGATCTGCTGGCTTCCACAGTGGCCATGCACCATGCTAAAATGTGATTCCTCTTTAACACAGGCTGCATCACAATCATCTTAACCTCATTATCCATAGTTTAAAAATACTACTGTTGGCTACCCAGAGAAACAGCAGATCCAGCCCTATAGGAGCTGAGCATGGCTCGGTGCCGGGCGGCGGAGACGGCCCGTGGAAGCAGATATACTTTAACCCTTTCCCGTATTGTGCGTGTTTTGATGTTCTAAGCACAACTGAAAAATATCAGATCTACAAGCTCATAGCGCGCCACCGAGTGGCGCGCTATGAGCTTGTAGGTCTGATATTTTTGAACCATCGTGAATATGTGACACAAATCTTTGAATATATATTCTCTCGGGAGCAAAGATTTTTAACTCAAATGTTCTGGGGGAATCCCTGGAGCATGATCTCTATACAGATGGGGTTTCGCAGCAGAATATAGATAATTCTGGTGGTCCTTTGCATGAAATGTGTTGAGCATCACTGACACAGGAACATGGATTTTTTTCAGAAAAAAACTACAAGGGTCAGAAATTAGAATGTAGCGTCAAAAACTAGAATCTAGAGTCAAAAAGTAGAATCTAGCGTCGGAAACTAGAATCTAGCGTCAAAAAATAGAATCTAGCATCAGAAACTAGAATCTTGTAGAAAAAAATAGAATCTAGCGACAAAATATAGAATCTAGCGTCAGAAACTAGAATCTAGTGTCGGAAAATAGAATCTAGCATCGAAAAACAAGAATGTAGTGCCAGAAACTACAATATAGTGTCAGAAATTAGAATCTAGCGTCAGGAACTAGAATCTAGCGTCAGGAACTAGAATCTAGCATCAGACAAAACGGGTTAAAATGGGTTAACTGGGTTTAATTCCCAAATCCCTCGTGTGCCATTAATTCACATTAGCGAGACACATGGGAGATAAAGGAGCACGTGGCTGCTGTGCAAATCGTGCTTCTGTGCATCCCCAGTGCTGCAAAGTTAAGTAACTATAAGGCTCTTCAAAAGACGTCCGTGGGACGGACGGATGGTCAGACGCACTGCACGCTTGAAATAGATCGGCTATTCTCAAGAGACGTTTAGAGACATTTGAGAGCTTGAAACGGCACATATTATGAATACTGATGATTGCTTTCTACTTTTGTTACTTTAAGCACACTTTGATACCAATACTTATTGGCTGTTTGATTGTATATTTTTATGAACAGCTCGGAGATTTCAAGCACAAATACAGGCCTGGACGAACCAGTTAAGCAGCCATCCTGTTCAATTCATCAAATGATTAAAGACACACATAAGATCACAGGGGGCATGGGGGGCATTGCCCCCCATGCCCATGCCTGGATCCGGCCCTACCACTCAAGCAAGTAACAAGGTATAGCTAAGTAACGTGTAAAGAGCATCTAGTCATGGAAGGAGCAACGCAGCTAAACATGTTGTTGGCAGCCATTTTCTTCCCATCACACCTCACCTGTGTTTTCATTGAATGGTTTCCACTGTTATTGACATACCAGAATAGAGGTGGTGTCAGCCGCGGCAAGGATAATGTTGTTCAACAGTATGTTCTGTTCAGGTTCCATTTAGCAGACACTGTGATCCACAGTGACTTAGAAACGCATAGAGATCTGGCAGTAATTGGATTACTGGAGATAGGGAGTGTCAGCCCTTTGTTCTGCCTGTGTAGAGACTTATGAGGTCTGCATCAATTAGATATGGATCTAATTGATCCTCTTCCAAGAAGACACCCCCGCGCCTCTCTCTGTCTCTCTGTCTCTCTGTCTCTCTCTGTACTTGGACTGAAAAAACGAGTGTTGAATTGATATACTGCAGGGGTTTTTGACCATTTTCATACCAGGGCTCAACCTAAGAGTTACAGATCTATAAGGGTCTATTTGGTTATACCAACTGTCCCATCATTTAGGCGGGCAGCACCATGGAATCCTCTCAAGGACCACTGGTGGTCCCTGGACCGCACTGGTTGAAAACTACTGATAAACTGTGCTGAGATGATTCACATTCTGGCTGTATTCTCTAGTGAGATGAGTCTCTGTCCATGGTTCTGATAGACTGCTCTGTAGCTGTCCCTGTATGGTACTGAAGGTTGCTTTCAATCAGTTTTATTTTACACCCAGTGGCAATTACCTATAATTAGGGTTGTCCCGATCACTTTTTTTTTTTGCTCCCGATCCGATCCCGATCATTTGAGTTCTAGTATCTGCCGATCCCCATATTTCCAAATCCGATCGTTTTTTTGCTCCTGATACAATCCCGACCATTCCTGATAATTATTCCCGATCAGATACATTTTGCAAATGCATTAAGAAAAAAAGGACTAAAACTCTTGTTCCAAGAAAAATATCTTATATGAAGTCCACCAAATAGCAGAATGATATAGCAGACTCGAATAGACTCCTCACTCAAATGTGCACTTGGGCAACTCCAAAGCAAATTCCACAACATTTATTTACCTGCCATAGTGTCAACCCCTTACCCCTGTGTCTGATCACTGGTTAGACTGGTATATTCACCATAGTGTCAACCCCTTACCCCTGTGTCTGATCACTGGTTAGACTGGTATATTCACCATAGTGTCAACCCCTTACCCCTGTGTCTGATCACTGGTTAGACTGGTATATTCACCATATTGTCAACCCCTTACCCCTGTGTCTGATCACTGGTTAGACTGGTATATTCACCATAGTGTCAACCCCTTACCCCTGTGTCTGATCGCTGGTTAGACTGGTATATTCACCATAGTGTCAACCCCTTACCCCTGTGTCTGATCACTGGTTAGACTGGTATATTCACCATAGTGTCAACCCCTTACCCCTGTGTCTGATCGCTGGTTAGACTGGTATATTCACCATAGTGTCAACCCCTTACCCCTGTGTCTGATCGCTGGTTAGACTGGTATATTCACCATAGTGTCAACCCCTTACCCCTGTGTCTGATCGCTGGTTAGACTGGTATATTCACCATAGTGTCAACCCCTTACCCCTGTGTCTGATCACTGGTTAGACTGGTATATTCACCATAGTGTCAACCCCTTACCCCTGTGTCTGATCGCTGGTTAGACTGGTATATTCACCATAGTGTCAACCCCTTACTACTGTGTCTGATCACTGGTTAGACTGGTATATTCACCATAGTGTCAACCCCTTACCCCTGTGTCTGATCACTGGTTAGACTGGTATATTTACCAATACCGAATGGTCTGATGATGACAAATTAGGGCCAATACTGATACTTTTCTGGTACCGATACAGTATTTGCCGATATGAACCGATATGACAAAAAAGGGCCGATCCGATACTTTTCCCGGTACTGATACAGTATCGGGACATCCCTAGCAACTACCTATAATGTGATCCTGGGCTCTACCATCCTCCACACACTCACCTTGGGTATGGTTACTGATGACGCGGAGGAGGAGACACGCCGCCAGCACCCACACCATCCCTAGTGGAATCGAACCCAGGACCTTCTGCCCCACTGTCTGTCCAGTGTCCATGTTACCTAGCGAGGTGATCGTCTGTCCATGCTCCAGTGAGATTAATGTGTGTGTGTGTGTGTGTGTGTGTGTGTGTGTGTGTGTGTGTGTGTGTGTGTGTGTGTGTGTGTGTGTGTGTGTGTGTGTGTGTGTGTGTGTGTGTGTTCCTCCAGGTGTTGCCATAGAGACTAAACATGCCTTCATTCAGCTGAGAGTCTGAGCTGCTGAGAACACACACACACACACACACACACACACACACACACACACACACACACACACACACACACACACGGCAGAACGCCGTCCTACGACGGCGTTCTGCCGTCGTAGGAGAGGGTAGGACGGCCGCGAGGATTATGTATCAAGCACAGAGCGATTCATTAGCGCCGTAGGTCTCACATTCTACCAATCTTAAGATAGGCTATTATGTACAGGAGATTGTTCCTTTAACTCAGGGGTTTTCAACAGGTGGTCCGGGGACCACCAGTGGTCCTTGAGAAGGTTCCAGGTGGTCCCCAGGCTAAATGATGGAAAGTTGGTTAACCAGAAGTAACTCTTGAGAGTGTGAAAATGAAACCAAATGGACCCGCAAGGGTCCATTTGGTTTCATTTTCACACTCTCAAGAGTTAAAATATTCATCATCTGAATTAGCACCACTTAATTAAGAAGTTTACACTGATTTGTTGGCAAAATACAGCCTGGAATTGTGGACAAAACAAAAAGAATTCTTTAATTTTAGATCTTTGGGGTGAAAATGTAATCAAATGGTGGTCCGCAGCCCAAATGCTGAATAAATGGTGGTCCCTGGAGTAAAAAAGGTTGAAAACCGCTGCTTTAAGGGGGGTTGTGTCTTTAAGGGGGTTGATGGGCTGAGTGTGCCAGTGGGGAGGATTATGGGTTGTGTTTTAGTTAGAGACTGCTTGGTTGGAGAGGGAAGTAGGAGCACTCTAGGAATACATTTTTTGTTTTGTTAATAAATCCCCAGTGCTGCAAAACAGAGTTTCTTTCATCACCGCTAAAGCCCTTATTCCTCACCCTGGACAAACGGTGCACTTTTGGGACTGTGAGATGGCCGCCGTGAACGACGTCGGAGGCTCCGCCTCAAGCCATCTAGCTTTCTATTATGTCTATGGAAGTTACTGTATTTACAGTCCCCAGAGAAACAACCCTGTTCAGTCCTCACTAGCGACTTGACTTGTTCACTCTTATTTTCAGAAAAAAAAATCTAACGAAGAAAGCAGTTATAGAAGCGTGCAAAGTGCACACGATTTCATCTTTTAAACATTTACAACAGCTTTGCGAGCACAAAGGGAAAATATAATGTTTCCGTGGGGTATACATTTTCGGGAGCACCGCGCCGTGATTGGCCGAAAAATGGCAACTTCTGGCGGAAGTTACCTAACCGGAAGTCCCGACTTTTTCAGTCGTTTTGGGGTACCCTGATTCCAGGCTCTCATCTCGCAGCATGGATGTAAGCCTGGAGATCGAGGTTACTTATTCCTTAACCTCTTTGCCTTTTTAAACTATAAAAAAAAAACATTTTTCAATTGTTATAACGGCCAGTCTACAAACTCACAAATTCACAATGTGTCAATAGATTGGTACGTTGAACTATTCCAAATGTTTTTTCAGAATAGTTAGAAAAAGGCAAAGAAGTTATAGGGATAAGGGGTTTGGCACATGATGAAAACAGAGCCCTTAGATTGGTAATGTTTTCTCCAGAGGAGAGACACACTGGTTATAACCCTAATGACCAGATTCACAGACGCACTGATTTATTGGGCGTTAATGGTTCCAGGCGCTTATCGTGTTAACACTGTATGGGTGGTGTCATGTTACAGTAAGAATCTGTTACAGTGTATGGGAGAAATCACAACTTTTGGTACAGCAAAGCAGCAATTGTTACCAGTGTATGTGAGATGTTACAGTAAGCAGCATGTTAACAGTAGGCTACATTCCTGCTTTATGTAACTGAAGCAGACCTGCCTTAGAGCTCATTATTTTTACTCCAGTCGTTGTTATTGCTACTGACAGCCAGCACCGTGTGTGTGTGTGTGTGTGTGTGTGTGTGTGTGTGTGTGTGTGTGTGTGTGTGTGTGTGTGTGTGTGTGTGTGTGTGTGCGTGCGTGCGTGCGTGCGTGCGTGTGTGTGTGTAATTGGAGTGTTCTCTCACAGAATCACTCAGCAGAACAACAATAACAACAGTCCATTGTTCTGAGTCAAGCTGCAGCTCTCGGTATTTATCCCTGAGTGTTTTCAACACTTGGACCTTGGTTCAGACCCAGACAGTATGTTGAGGATGGTGGCATTTCTAAGCAATTTGGAGCCTCAGGCAAGATTTT
This sequence comes from Benthosema pterotum, assembly GCA_039105355.1. Classification (NCBI taxonomy): domain Eukaryota; kingdom Metazoa; phylum Chordata; class Actinopteri; order Myctophiformes; family Myctophidae; genus Benthosema; species Benthosema pterotum. The sequence continues at coordinate 48,339,995 of CM076975.1, read as the reverse complement.
CCACCAGAATAAGCAGAAATAAAATCCTAGCTGATAACTCTCACCCAGCACAGAGACCACCTCTTCAATCTCCTCCCATCAGGCAGGAGGAACAGAAGTATTAAGGCCTATTCAGAGTTTGATTTTCGGTGCCCACCGCCCACCCAGCCAACTGCCTAGTCTGCCTAATAGCAAAAACGCCCCTGTACTGTATGTAGAGTATGTTGTCGATATATGTTGAACCAAGACAAATTCCTATCAGCAGCTGGTTGTTGTTGACATGCCAATGAAGTTCCTGAATCTTGAAGCTTGAGATGCCAGTCGGAGAAAACTAATTCCGGCCGCTTGCATTAGAGACCTTATTCTTTTGATCATAAACCCACACTTTATGACCCAAGGTGAGAGTAAGAGCAAAGATTGAAGGGTCCATTTGGTTTCATGTTTACGCTCTCAAAGAGTTACATCTGGTTAACCAACTATACCAGGTAGAATAGGTCCATCACACACTGGTTGTGGTTGGGCCGGTCTAGGCCAAATCACACTAAAAATGTCCGGATGGATTTTTTTGCCCAGTCCACCACTGATAAATGGCACATACCATTGTACATACATCTCTCCCTCAAATGTGCAGTATGCTACGATTTCCCCCCAATTGGACAAACTGAAATTAGCCTCTATCAGCGTTTAACATATCAAAAAACACAACACACGTCAGTGTGCGTCTTTAACATTATCATTAATCAAATCCGGATCATCTGTAACCAGAGACAATTAGATTATGATCACATGGATGTACAGTAACAAGATTCCTCTAATCTTTTGATTATGTAAAGTAATCTCATTTATGTAATCTGATTATCTGTTTGCCGATGCCAATAACACAAAGGAAAGTGGAATGCATCTCCCTAAGTCTGGGAGGATTAGAAGGACATGCACAATGCAGAGGTGACTACTCTTAAAACAAGGTGTAGTTTTTGACTTCTCATTCACTTTTTTGGATATGATTAATCAACGCATTGCAAACCTATAGTGTGTGTATTTTTGTATGTTGCGTACATGCACATACCTGTATATTATGTGCATGCATGTGTTTCCCTCTAGGCCAAAATGCTTTCAGCTTAGGCCGGGGGTCAGCAACCTGCGGCTCAGGAGCCGCATGCAGCTCTAGAACACAGCCCTAGTGGCTCCATGGCTGTAGCATTATTACATACACAGTGGGGTGATCCGCACCAACGTAATATAAACATTTCAGTCACTGACAGCACCCAAAACGCATTGTTTTTTCTTCCCCAGAAACTCCATTTCTGACAAAAGGTTGTGTTTCACCATGTTAATGATTTTTCTTTTAGGACCTTTTTTCTGAGAGTGTACAAATGGAACCAAATGGACCCGCCAGGGTCCATTTGGTTCACATTTGTACACTCTCAGGAAAAACAAATAAAATGGGTGGAATTCACCTTTAAGCACTTATTAGGCTTACATTTTTGCGGCTCCAGACAGATTTTGAATTTAATTTTTGGTCGAAAATGGCTCTTTCAACATCTTGGGTTGCCGACCCCTGGCTTAGGC
>CM076975.1:48280947-48333447 GCA_039105355.1 Benthosema pterotum | reverse complement strand
TGCTGAATAAATGGGGGCCCTGGTATCAAAAGGTTGAAAACCCCTGATGCAGAGATTACAAAAGGCTTAATACTAATAATAATTAAAAATAAGAACAGTAGAATACAGCAGGGGTTTTCAACCTTTTTGTTACCAGGGCCCACTATTTATTCATTCAGAATTTTAACCACAGACCAACATTTGAGGATGAAAACAGTACAGTACAAATTATACATGGCAACCTGGAGTATTCTTCTTCAATATTTCATTGTGCCTTTTCACACAAACAAAACAAAACAAAACAAACCACAACAAAAAAAGCCCATATGCTTCTTGAAAGTCGCACCTTTCATATAAAATAATATTAAGTTAATATAAGATCCATATAGTAATTTTTTTAAGTGAAACATGTATAAATTTGTAATTTATAAGAATAATATATGACATGCAAAACAGATAAAAGATCCATAGTATTTTTCTTGTAAAGTGGCTTCTATGCAAGATATGTAAGTTTTTTTTATATGTCGGAGTAAAATAAAAGTGTGTGTGTGTGTGTGTGGGGGGGGGGGGGGGGGGGTTGGGGGGGGGGGCTACAATAGAGGCAAAATCGGTGAAAACATTATTGTATTGTTTTTAAAATAGTCATAAAAAAGAGGACATAAGCTGGGAACTTCTCATTTGGTCCAAACATTACCGGTATATTAGTCCAGTGAAAATAAATAATAATAATAATAAAATCACTAATAATAAAATCAACTTTTCATCAGTAAACACAAGTGAAATTCACCCAACACCTGCCGGGAGAGAAAAAAAAAACAGGGATGCGTGCATGGAAACAAAAAGACGCACGCATGCACACAGGCACACGCATGCACACACACACACACACACACACACACACACACACACACACACACACACACACACACACACACACACACTAGTCTACATAAAAAGTGCTATATCTAAGATTATGGTAGTACAACCGTACCGTACTACAACCAAAGAACTGACAATCCCACCCTCACAATGTCACCTCTGGGTGAAAGAAAAACACGAGTGTCTGACTCTGTACTACTACATCTGGATCAACCGATTTTGGGTTTTTAAATCTCCCACTGATCTCTTTAAAACTTCATACAGCCTGGCTGTACTCTGTATGCTGCTGGACAAGGTCATAGGAAGTGGAAATGAGATCGGTCTGACCTCCTGCTCCAGGCATTAACTGCAGTATATGTCTCCCATGCAGCCAGAGAATCAAACATTAATATGAATCGTCGCCAGGGGCATGGGCATGGGGGGGCCCCCCCAAACACGATGCCATGCAAAACAACCCAAGATGTTTCAAATTAAAGTGCTTATATTTTAAACGATGTGAAACACTGTCTACTACTACTGCTACTGACTAACTACAGCTGTGTCACCACTAAACCAACAGCATTTCATCATTGAAAACAGAAAACTCTCTGAGTCAGACCTTTAGCTTTATGCTGCGTGTCTGTTGCAACTTCAACAACAACAACAACAACAACAACAACTGATGTTATTATTGATGCTTAGCCTACACTTGCCTAATACAAGTCCTGTAACTGAAAATGGTATGGGTGCGGCTTCATCGCCTGTGGCGCTCTTGCCCCTCCAACATGTTCTCCCCCCCCCCCCCCCCCCCTCAAATGGGACATGTTATATCCGCCCCTGATCGTCTCGCTGAGTGCAAACAGCTTTATCCAACCTAATACAGTCTGGCCTTGTTGAGTCACACACACAGGCGGAGAAAAGGAACTGCTGTTTGAAGGCTCTTTTATTCATTATCACGTCTGGCTTCAAAAGAACTCTGTCTGATCCAGTCTGATCTACAGACTGTGATTTCTCTGGTCAGAAACCAGTATTAGACTGTGATTCTCAGAGCCGGATCTAGAGGGAGGGGGGCAGATGCATCCTGCCAACCTGCCCACCCAATGAAAGGTAATATCAGTGGTTTTCAACCATTGGTCCGGGGACCACCAGTGGTCTTTGAGAGAGTTCCAGGTGGTCCCCAGCTTAAATGGTAACCAGATGGAACTCTTTTAGAGCGTAAAAATGAAACCAAATGGACCCTTAATTGCGGGTCAATTTGGTTTCATGTTTACACTCTCAAGAGTTAAAATGTTCATGTGAATTAGCCCCAAGTCTACACAACTAGAGAATGTAGAAGATTAATGGTCGTTTTGATCTGTATGTTTGACTGTTTTGTTTCCCAAATCCAGCCTGGAATTGTGGACAAATTTAAGCAAAAGAGACTTTTAGTTTTGGGGTCTCGGGGGCTAAAATGTCCTCAAATGGTGGTGCCGAATGGTGAATAAATAGTGGGCCCTGGTGTCAAAAAAAAAGATTGAAAACCACTGCTTCATATAAAAACCTTGGAGTTGCCCACCCTGCCATTCTTCTAGCCCACCCTAGTAGGGCTGGCTAAATACGGCCCTGGAGATTCTACTGATTCTACTGCAACCAGTATTATTAGACTGTGATTGTACTGGTCAGAAACCAGTACTAGACTGTGATTGTGCTGGTCAGAAACCAGTACTAGACTGTGATTGTGCTGGTCAGAAACCAGTACTAGACTGTGATTGTGCTGGTCAGAAACCAGTACTAGACTGTGATTGTACTGGTCAGAAACCAGTACTAGACTGTGATTGTACTGGTCAGAAACCAGTACTAGACTGTGATTGTACTGGTCAGAAACCAGTACTAGACTGTGATTGTACTGGTCAGAAACCAGTACTAGACTGTGATTGTGCTGGTCAGAAACCAGTACTAGACTGTGATTGTACTGGTCAGTAACCAGTATTAGACTGTGATTGTACTGGTCAGTAACCAGTATTAGACTGTGATTGTACTGGTCAGAAACCAGTACTAGACTGTGATTGTACTGGTCAGAAACCAGTACTAGACTGTGATTGTACTGGTCAGAAACCAGTACTAGACTGTGATTGTGCTGGTCAGAAACCAGTACTAGACTGTGATTGTACTGGTCAGAAACCAGTACTAGACTGTGATTGTACTAATAATCTCCCAGTGGGCCGACTGGACTGGGCTGGTTATATTGGTCAGCTCCCAGTGCAACAGTAACAGTTTGTAGTTGGTCAGCTGTCTGTCTGTCTGTCTGTCTGTCTGTCTGTCTGTCTGTCTGTCTGTCTGTCTGTCTGTCTGTCTGTCTATCTCAGGGGTTTTCAACAGGTGGTCCGGGGACCACCAGTGGTCCTTGAGAAGGTTCCAGGTGGTCCCCAGGCTAAATGATGGAAAGTTGGTTAACCAGATGTAACTCTTGAGAATGTGAAAATGAAACCAAATGGACCCTTGCGGGTCCATTTGGTTTCATTTTCACACTCTCAAGAGTTAAAATATTCATCATCTGAATTAGCACCACTTAATTAAGACTTTTATTTCCACCCGTATTGACTACTGTAATGCTCTGTACTGTGGTGTTACCCAGGCCTGTCTGGGCCGATTACAACTGGTCCAAAACGCAGCTGCTCGGCTTTTGACAGGCACACGGAAACATGACCATATCTCCCCGATCCTTGCCTCCCTTCACTGGCTTCCTGTGCGGTACAGGATCCAGTTTAAAATTCTACTCTTTGTCTTTAAGTCCTTAAATGGGTTAGCTCCAGCCTACATTTCAGAGCTGGTAGTACGTAAAGACTTTCCCAGGGCCCTGAGGTCGGCTGACCAGCAACTCCTCAGGATCCCTAAATCTAAACTAAAATCTCGGGGAGATAGATCTTTTTCTGTGGTGGCACCCACACTGTGGAATGAACTTCCACCTCAGGTTAGGGCGTCGCAAACTCTGTCTGTGTTTAAATCCCGTTTAAAAACACATATGTATTCCCTGGCGTTCACCCAGTCTGGCTGATAGCTGAGGTGTCCTCTCTGTTTTGTTTTGTTTTTTTGTTTGTTTGTTTCTTGTCTTTGTGCCTCCCTGTTGATCAGTTGTTGTTTAATTGTGTCGCCCATGTCTGGGGCTCTTAGTTTGTTTTTATCTTGTGTACAGCACTTTGTCGCAACCATGTTGTTTTAAACGTGCTTTATAAATAAAGTGGATTGGATTGGATTGGATAAGACGTTTACACTGTTTTGTTGCCAAAATACAGCCTGGATTTGTGCACAAAATCAAATAAATGGTGGTCCCTGGAGTCAAAAAGGTTGAAAACCCCTGGTCTATCTGTCTATCTGTTGCTGAAGTACATCAACACAATAAACAGGCTATTATGTATTGCCGGTAGATTATTCTGATTTGTTGTATTGGAAGCATAAGACTAAGCACATTATCTTTATCTTTATCTTTATCTAATATTTTTTATTCTCCACCAGTAGGTGGAAAACATCTCCACCCCACCACATTTATTAGTTATTTTGTAGATTTGCATGGAGTATTATTACAAAACATACAGTAACCACATCAGACCTATAATATATATACATGTCAGCAATTTGATAATAGCCAATCTAGGCCTACAAGCTCACAATAATGAATGAGTACCCTACCTTTGGTTCCAGTGCTTTTGTACATGCACTCAAGTAGGCCTACATTTTGAATTCCCGTATTTTACATGCAATTATTTATATTTTGCAGTATTTTATTATGCATTCTATGATAAAAAAAAATACCATTAAAGCCTGATGATGACTCAAGCGCCCTCCTAGCGGACAGCAGTGCAATAACAGCTGTCCTGAATTAGCAGTCAGTTTCGTTTTCCCAACATCACCAGTGAAAAGCGATACCAGTGTCAGAGTTGCGACACCGTGGGGGGCAGATACTGAACGCTCGAGCGGCTGCTCATGCAGCCCGAAAGAGGGACAAACTGGAGTCGGACATGGGCCGTTTTCAACGACAGCGGCGCATGTGTGCAACATGACTGTTTCAAAATATTGTACATTCAACAACAAAAGTCTCTGTAGTGTTTGCGTTGTACAAATTGCGATCTGGAGGAAAGGGATTTAAGACGGTACTGTTTGCCGGAGTTCAATGAATGTCTGTCCTTATGTAGTGTCCCCATTCTCAATAGAAATCTATGTAGAAGAGCCGCCATTAGACTGGCCCCATGAAGCGAACGGAGTTGGCGTAACTCTCTCTAATAAGACTCCTGATACCAAAATAAACAAGACAGGAGTGTCTCTCCCACTTCGACCCGAGTTTCTCCAGCAGCCACTCGGGTGACAACGACAACAACATAGTTGTAGCAGTTATTATGACAGTTTAACTTATCACAATTCAACCCAGAGTTGGATTGAGTAGTTAAATAGCCATGGCAGAGAGTAGCCTCGGCCCCCAGGCTTACAGCTGGGCAGAGAGCCAGATAACCAAGTTCATCTGCGCCAACAACGGCTCTGTCAACCTGGACGAGCTGGTGGTCAACGTGTCCCTGCAGGAGGAGGACAGCGTCCAGGAGATCATCTCCAAGCACCCGGAGAGGTTCCTCAGGGCCGTGCTGAACGGCCAGGAGAAGGTGATCTGCAAGACCTCTCTGAGGATCTGCAGGACCAAAGGCTGTAACATTGTGCCACCATTGTCCCTGGTCCATAGCCCCGCCGATTCTATCATGGAAGCGGTGGAGCAGTGGACCAGAGCCGTCGCTGTGTCACCATCTGGGCCCGGAGGCTGCTCCAACCTGCACCTGTGTAAGCAGTTCCTGCTGGGACACTGTTCGTTTGCACAAATGAGGTAAGTTCAAAATTCTTCTTGTCTTTTTGTTGCAACACTATCAATCTTTTTGTCCACCTATGAATTAGTAGTGTGTTTAAGTCAGTTCCAGTTTTTGTTTCCCCCCCGTATGAATTAGTAGGAAGTCAATTCCAGTTTTTGTTTTGACTAACCGATCTTAATCTGTCACTAGTAGGATCTAGGAAGTGTTTATATAGCCACTATGGTTGACGGAGGAACATCACTGTTTTTACGCGGCTTGCTGTATTTAAAACTTTAAACTGGACAATAAACGTTTTGGTTTTAAATATACAAGTCTCATCCCATAGCGACTGATGTTATACTCCTCCTCGGGTGAGTATTAGAACCCGTATTTTACCTACTGTTGTATAAAAACGCATTTAAATCGGATCGGTGAGCATTTTGTCATAGAGTAATCACTGTGCAGTACACCTTCCAACCGATAGAGGCGCGCAGTTAAAAAATATAAAAGTAAAAACTGAGTAAATGGCCAGCGATCTGAGATAAATGTTTTTTTTTTATCGAACAGCGGTGAAGATACTGGTTATAATACCCTCCCGAGGAGGTTGTAACATCCGTAGCTCTGGGTTGAGCACTTTATATTTGAAATATGGACGCTTATGTAGATTTTAACGTTGTAAATGTAGTGAGGTGCGTAAGACAGAGTGGAGTTGATGACTGTATTTAGGCCCGAGTCAATAATAATAGTAAGGGAATTTTACCAGATATTTGGCATATCTGTGAATAAATTCGTTACCAAGCAAACTCTTCACCAATGTGTTTCTAAAGGTGTCTAATAACATCTCCTAAAAAGTTGAAATTCAACTCCTGTGGGAAACCTAATAAAAAACTGCACAAAGTTGGTGTACCAATAGGCGATTTTCTAAAATTCGGAAATGTTTAATTTGGCCTCAAGTTACTTGTGAGGAGTCAAACTAGGGGTTTTTCATCATTCTGAGTTCATTTATAGCATTTGTTTTACAGTACAACCTTTCCTTAGTGGAAAAACTGCCCCACACCTTATTATATTTACATAAAGTTGTGTTTATTACAATTCGTTTAACATTGGTCAGAGAAAACAGTGATTTCACTGTGTGGAATGCTTTATGAGTCAATGTGTGAATATTCATCCTCAATGCCTTCATCATGAATAGCATTCTTATATATGTATATATTCTTAATAGCAGGTAATGCCTTGACAGACTTCACAAGCTGAGATGCACTTGACGTCATTATTCCTGAAGCTGCATCGTTGACTGCTGCAATCTCCATGGCAATTGCAGCTTGCAAACTGGAGCAGCTCTTCAGGAGCCATGGGGTCCAGAGTTGGAACTGGAACTGTCCATCCGGTCCGGAGACATGCTCTGTAGAAGGAGCCAGTCACAAGTCTGTAGGTAGGCACGGAGCGAATATTGTGCTGAAGCACTCTCTGTTTGAGGTAGATTCTCAGTTTGATCATCCCAGCCTTTGCCTTGCATGAGAAGTTGCTGTATCGAACTTCACCCAGAGTAGTACCTGGTACATGTAGAGGAAGATCACAGTACCAGCCCAAAATATTAGTATGAGTACCTGTCAAATAGAATTGTTTTACCATGACCAGGGGTCGGCAACCCAAGATGTTGAAAAAGCCATTTTTGACCCAAAATTAAATTCAAAATCTGTCTGGAGCCGCATTTTATTTATTTATTTTTTTCCTGAGAGTGTGCAAATCTGAACCAAATGGACCCTGGCGGGTCCATTTGGTTCCATTTGCACACTCTCAGAAAAAAAGCTCCTCAAAGAAAAATCATTAACATGGTGAAACACAACCTTTCTCCAGAAATGGAGTTTCTAAAAAAAATTAAAAAAAATAAAGTTTTACAGAACTCCATTTTTACAGAACTCCATTTCTAGTCCACACAACATCTCTAATGTATATTAATGACAAAATAAACTGAGTAAACCTTTGAAAATGGGTGGTTCAGATTGAAAGCTCCACCTCTGATAACTGCTGGGCTAAAGTGCTACATTAACTGGCAACTGTCAGACAGCGCAGCGCGTTTTGGGTGACTGAAATGTTTATATTATTTTGGTGTGGATCACCCAGTGTGTATGTAATAATGCTACAGCCACTGAGCCACTAGGGATGTGTTCTGGAGCCGCATGCGGCTCCTGAGCCGCAGGTTGCTGACCACTGACCATGACCAACGATAGCAGAGAGACCATATCACACCCAGTGAAGGCTTGACAGAAAACCAGGTAGCATCTCTGTTTTTCAGTGAGAGCTTCTCGAATCCTCCTGATATCATAGAGCCCTTTGATGTCATGAAGAGTGGGTGTTTGGTGCCTGGGCTATGGTGCACCAACATTACCATATGTCAACTGCCTGGACCTGAAAATATAATAATATATGCAATGCATGCCCAACTATGCAAAAATAATAAAATATATAAAACTAGTCAAAGCTCCACCTTTCCAAAGAGCCACCTGTAGCAGCAGACAATGGGTGCAATTCCAGATCGCTTGGTGTAGCCAGGTATGGTGTAAGTCCTCTCATTGGCTGCATGGCAGCAAATCAGGTGTGGGGCCGTGCTCATTGGCTGCATGGCAGCAAATCAGGTCTGCGGCCTTGGGCTAGGCCAAAAGCCTATACCACCAGGCCTGGGCCTGGGCCTACCAAATAATTATTCATAATAATTAAAACCAGTCATCAAGAGCTTCAACTCATGATGAACAAAGCCGGGGAGTATAGTAACATTTTTAATTGGGGGGTCAGGTGATTTCTGAACCTTTTGAATTGCAGATTTTAATTATTCTGCGTAATTATTTGGTAAGCCCAGGCCCAGGCCTGGTGGTATAGGCTTTCGGCCTACTACAGAGGCCCCAGAGCTGATTTGCTGCCATGCAGCCAATGAGGAGACTTACACCATACCTGCTACACCACAGCGATTGAGAATTGCACCCAATGGCTCTCTCACAATTAAAGTGTCGGCATCATTGTCAGTCGGCTCCACATTGATGTTAAGCTTCCAAATATTGAAGAGAGGAGGTGAATGAGCTGACTCTTTTTGTGGCAGTTGTCCAAGAACTTTGCTCTTGGTGCCCAGTGTATCAGATCTGGTTGAATCTGGACATCATAGCATGACTTCTTGCTATGGCCGATGTGATCATGATCTTTTGGCAAGTTGTAACCATCAAAGACCACAATGATGAGAGTTCCGGCCAAGATGCTGCAAGTAGCTTAGGTCACTGGTGGCAATCTCCTGCCAAGTCCGACCTTGTTCTCACCATATAGAGAAGCCATCCACCATCAACCACCAGATCTCATACACTGAACACCAAAAGCAAATTTCTTGAACAAATGCCAGAAAAACAGTCTGCTCATTCACCTCCTCTCTTAAACATTTTGGAAGCTTAACATCACTATGGAGCCAAGTGACACTGATGCTGACAATTTAGTGAGAGCAATTGTCTGCCTTGTCAGTAACATACATACTTTTATTAGCTATGACTCTCTTAAAAGTAAGAGCTTTGACTAGTTTTACGTATTTTCACATAGTTGGACATGCATTGCATATATTATATTTTCTGGTTCGGGCAGTTGACACAGACGTACTGTAATGTTAGTGCATAGCCCAGGCACCAAACACCCACTCTTCTTCACAACATCAAATGGCTCTTATGATGTCACCTGGATTCGAGAAGCTCTCACTGAAAAACAGAGAGGTTACCTGGTTTTCTGTCACGCCTTGTGTGATATGGTCTCTGCTATCGCTGGTCATGGTAAAACAACTCTGTTTGACAGGTAATAATACCAATATTTATATCAATGTTTTTTTCTATATTGAATGAAACAAACCTTCAAGTGCATTCTTCTTCAGGTTTTGGGCAGGGGACATACAGTATATACAGTGATTAAGGCTGGTACATCGATCTTCCTCTACATATACTTGGGACTACTCTGGGTGAGGTTCGATACAGCAACTTCTCACACAAGGCAGCGGCTGAGATGAACAAACTGGAGACTCTACCACTGGAGACTCTATTTGCTCCGTGCCTACCTACAGACTCGGAACTGGCTCCTTCTACAGAGCATGTCTCTGGACCCCAGTAACCATGGATAGGTAGTTGGTGTTCATGGTTATGAGCCAGTTCCAACTCTAGCCAGTTCCAGTTCCAAATGGCTCCTGATGAGCTGCTCCAGTTTGCAAGCTGCAATTGCCATGGAGATTGCAGCAGCCAACGATGCAGCTTTAAGAAGAATGACGTCAAGTGGATCTCAGCTTGTGAAGTCTGTCAAGGCATTACCTGCTATTAAGAATACCGGTATATAATAATAATATAAGAATGCTATTCATGATGAAGGCATTGCGGATCAGTGTTGGGCAATATTACTTAGGAGAGTAATATCTTTACTTTACTTATGACCCCTTAGAAAAAGTAATACTATTACTTTACTTATTACTAGATTTTAAATATTACATGTTACTTTCCTCCCTACCCACCCACACCCACACACACGCAAAGGAATAGAAATGTACAACACAATCTGTTTAGTGAAAACTGTGTTAATTTGTAGAGTAGGTCATGATCTACTAACTACCATGGATCTCTGTTATTATCTGTTGCTACCTTGTAAATCTGTTCTATTTTCACATGCAACAACAAGCTCAAAAGTAGTAAAAGAGAGTAAGAGTAACTAGACATGTTTTGACAGAGTAACATATTACTTATTACACATTTTGGCAGAGTAATATCTTTACTTGCTGGAAAAAGTAATAATATTACAGTAATTAGTTACTGCCTACACTGTTGAGGATGTATATTCACACATTGACTCATAAAGCATTCCACAGGATGGAATCACTGTTTGCTCTGACTAATGTTAAACGAATTGTAATAAAATACAAGTTTATGTAAATGTAATGAGGTGTGGGCCAGTTTTTCCACTAAGGAATGGTTGTAGGGAAAAACAAATGCTATAAATGAACTCAGAATGATGAAAAACCCCTAGTTTGACTCCTCACAAGTAACTTAAGGCCAAATTAAACATTTCCGAATTTTAGAAAATCGCCTATTGGTACACCAACTTTGTGCAGTTTTTTATTAGGTTTCCCACAGGAGTTGAATTTCAACTTTTTAGGAGATGTTATTAGACACCTTTAGAAACACATTGGTGAAGAGTTTGCTTGGTAACGAATTTATTCCCAGATTTTCATATATTTCCCTAACTATAAGGCACAATTGTATACTCTGCATTTGAGTCACACACAGCCCACTTATTTGTCTGTTTGGATATGGCCTTGTTAGGGAGTGGTCACTGGTCAGAATACATTATTGACAGATGTGGTTATGGTTATTCGTCTCAACCTGTAGTTGGATTAGATTCTTTACCAATTCCATGCTGTGTTGATATTTGTGCCATGAGGAGAGAACAGAACAGGCAAACATTGATCAAAATAGCATGTTTGTCTACATTCTACAATAGTGTAGACTTCTATACTTCTTATACAAATGCAAATTAAGTGATGCAATCATGCAAACAATTTACTCTTGAGAGTGTAGAATGCACAAGATATGATATGACAAGGGTCCATTTGATTTCAATTTACCCTCTGAAGAGTTGAAGGCCTAATAATAAGGGTCCATTTCATTTACAAACTCCATTATTCAGCAGGGGACCACCTGGAATGTAAATTATGCAGACATGGGGCGAAACGCAAACAACCACTTGCAAAGCTTATGAAGTCGGCCTGTATGTGCCATGTTTATCCAAGATACAGTATTACAATTCTTTCACCCTCGTCTACAATCTTAAATCATAAAAATCATCTGTAGCATGCCAAAATATCCTTTACTTTTTGGAAATGACACTGTGAAAAGCGTTTTCACCACTGTTTTGGGGTGTGCTCAACCGACTTTCTGCCAATGCTGAGATACCTCCATTTGGAACCTATTTTCGTAGCTAAGGTTCCAAAAGGGATAGGATTTGATAAACACCTTTAGAGCAACTAACTACTGAGAACGAAGCCGCAGAAAGTTCAAGCCCATTTTAATTCATAGGCTGCAGGTAAAAATGACTGTGTTTTGATGTATCGGTCATATCTTGTACCGGTCATATTGTCCTGAGATGCAGAGATGCACAGGATGAGTCTACAGGCTTCCTCAGGCCTGAGGTGCGGTGGTGGAACTCACTTTTGCTTAAAAAAATAAAAAAAATAACCACTAGTTCACTTCTTTTAGGAGACCGTGTCAGTTCGGACACAACCTAAACTCCTTCCATAACACGTCGGTTCTGAGAAGACACGGCCTGGAGGACCTGACCGTGAACGAACTGCGCTGCTTGTTGCTTCAGAACGACTGGAGCCTGCTTCCACCTGTAAGTATGAATGCACTGACTAGAATGACCAGAGCCTGCTTCCATCTGTAAGTATGAATGACAGGGGTTGACACTAACACTTGCCCGCTTGCCCGGTGCAAGTAAAAAAAAATGATCGCGCAAGTGAAGACTGTACCTTGTTGCCCGATCGGGCAAGTGTGCTTCTCGTGTAGATTAGGACTAATTCACATGATGAATATTTTAACTCTTGAGAGCGTAAAAATGAAACCAAATGGACCCGCCAGGGTCCATTTGGTTTCATTTTTACGTTCTCAAGAGTTACATCTGGTTAAACAACTTAGCTGGGGACCACCTGGAACCCTCTCAAGGACCACTGGTGGTCCACGGACCACCTGTTGAAAACCCCTGTTCTAAACTATCATTTTGCTGGGGTCACGGACCACTGGGTCTGTGACCACTGTGGGAACCACTGATTTACAAGTTGAATATTTACTGTAGCTGATTCTGACTTAAACAAAACATAGTCTTCGACTGCAATATATTTTGGGGGGGCAAGTGACCATGACCTGAGGGCAAGTAGAATCTGACTTGCACTTGCCCGATGGGCAAGTGCCTCGGAGACCTTAGTGTCAACCCCTGAATGAACTGACCAGTTGGACCAGAGCCTGCTTCCACCTGTAACAACTCATCCACACTGCAAGCATTGTGAGCGATGACACAGCTATGATTTTCTTTTAATACAGTGGCCGACACTCCAGATGAGAACAGTTTTTTGTGCAATTTCGCCGTCAGAACGCTGCCGCATTCACTCTGTATGTTGTTGTTTGCGGGCAGAGTTCCTACAGTTAGCCTATATATATTATACATTAGCCTGGCTCAGCGCTGAATTAGCACCTTTAAAAAGACTAGCTTATCTTTTCCCTGTGATTCAAGGACTGGCTTCCCTGCCTTTGGGTCCGTTTGTCCCGGTTCGAAATCCAAACCCAGCACCTGATTGGCCAACAGCCCTGTCACTCACTTCGTTCACAACGTCCTCTGCTTTCTCAGTATTCTTAAGGGTTCATATGAACCAATCACCGTTCAGACTGCTGCTTTGATAACGCCCATTCTAGAAACTGCTGTGGTAGAGAGAGGGGCTTCAGTCTGAATAATGAAGTGAAACGAAATGACAAGTCAGGCTACAGTAATTATACATTTTAAAGTGCAGAAACTGATGGATCAACATATAGATGAAACTGATTTTCAATTGACTGGAATATTGAAGCAAGGGTGTATAAGAAAACGCTGGCTGTGATAAACTGTGCATCATTTTAAGTGCAATTCTGTGTATGTTACTGCATGTCCACCACCTTTTCTCCTTCTTTAGATCTGCTTCGACTACAACAACGAGCGTTGCCAGGCGGGTGAGAACTGCGCGCGGCTCCATGTGTGCGACAGGTACCTGAAGGCTCCCTGTAGCTGTCCAAAGGCCCACGACTTCCACGAGCCTCAGCCCCTGAAAACACTGCAGGCCCGAGGGGTCAGCGACCAGCTGCTGCCCTCCATGAAGACCCTTTACATGAACAAACAGGCCTTGAACGCACAGGAACGTCACAACAACAACTACAACAACAAGCCCAGCCAACAGAAACAGAAACCGCTGCACAGAGACGCTTCTAGCAATGACCTCCTGGATGCTGCTGAAGGTCAGTGGTGCAAAAATAAGTACCTGTACAGATTGACTCATAGTCTTTTGGTAATAACAGAGCCAAACATTCACAATGCGTCCTCATTTGCAACACATTTTGACGTTGTAAGTCTGCCAAAATCTTCATGAACTTATAGTGGTTCATGTACTAGTCAAGTCATTGTTGACTAAAGCAGTCATATAATTGTAGTGGAGTAAAATGTTGTTCTCTGAAATGTAGTAGAGTAGAAGTGTCGAAGTAAAAGTAAAAAGTCAAGTAAAAATACCTCAAAATTGTACTTAAGTTAAAGTATATCACATTCTCCCCCCCCCCCCCCCCCCCCCCCCCCCACCAAAAAAAAAACTCAAACCAAACAAACCAACAAAAAACATACTTAGTTACTTGTTTCCTCCACTGCTCTAGGCGTGGTGGACGGGACGTCTACCAGCGATGGTCCCACAAAGCCTGCCAAGAGAAGGGAGAGACGGAGAGGAGCAGCGAAGAAAAGCTCAGAGCCTACGACAACGAGAGGTAAAGACACAAAGACAAAGACGTTTCCCAGGCTTTATCAGTTCATCACAGAGGTTTTCACCCACTTTCATATCAGGGACCTGTGACTGCGCCCATTTGTACATTGTCAACAAGATCTCTCCATTATATAAGCTTCCCTTCATTTTGTTGGGGACCACATGGACCCCAACAAAGGACCACTGGTTTAAAAACAACAACAACAAAACGCTGGTTTTCTGTTTTTAGGGTAAGCTATTCATTCACAAAGTAATGTTTTGTTTTGTTTTGATTTGTCTTTCTCAGATAAAACAGAGATATGCATGTACTTCATCAAGGGCCACTGCAAACATGCTGGTGAGTATTAATCCATATCCGTATCCATTTCAAGGAAACACAGAATGGGGGGGATTGACTTTTTATCATGTCCACACAAAATCTCGAAAGTGTATTAATGACATGTAAACATATAATGTTGAAAATAGGTGGAATGGGTGTAATTCCCCTTTAACCCGCTGCATGTCGGTGGTGTTCTGCTGTTCCAGACCAGTGTTTCAGAGCCCACTCCAAGCTGCCCTACCTGTGGGAGGTGAGAGAGGGACGGCAGTGGAGCGCTCTGACCAACCAGGAGGAGGTGGAGAAGGACTACTGTGACCCCAAGAAAACATACAGGTGTGTATGGTAAAACGGAAAAAAAATACACATCCATTTAAGTACAATAACAGGGCCGGCTGGCCTTAGACAGAACACACTCACCAAACTCGCCCTAATTGTTTTTCTGTTGACTGCTCAGCGGGGTTCTTGTGTTCGTGTTTTTATTGTACTGAGAATAAGGCCAGGAATAAGAGTTACAGGGGTTGACACATAGATTGACCGAGTAACGTTAGGTTTAACAGTTTAGGCACATTCCGTAGGAATAGCAGTTGCACTCTCCCCTACAGCCGCTGTGTCCAGCCCCTGTTGACCAGTGTGTGATTTCTCCGATACAGACCAGTGGTTTTCAACCTCTTTGATGCCATGACCCACTATTTATTTGGAATTTGAGCCACGGACCACCACTTGATGACATTTTAGCCCCACAGACACCAAAACTAAAGATTTCTTTTGTTTTTGTCCACAATATCAGGCTGGATTTTGGAAACATTAAGAGCAAACATAAATCGAAATGACCATTATTCTACATTGCCTAGTTTTGTAGACTTGGGCTAATTCAGATGATGAATATTTTAACTCTTGAGAGTGTAAACATGAAACCAAATGGACCTGCAAGGGTCCATTTGGTTTCATTTTTACGATCTCAAAGAGTTACATCTGGTTAACCGACTTTCTTTTTTTTATATATTTTTTTTATCCCACGATTTTGTAACCCATTTTTTCAACCAGTGCCAATTCCTAATGTGATCCTGGGCTCTACACACCCTTCACCAACCTGGGGAGGCAGCGGACTGGCCTCACGCTTCCTTCAATGCATGAGGAGTCCAAGCTGCCTTCTTTTCACCTGACAGGGGGGAGTTTCCCTGGTTGGACGTAGCGCGTGGAAGGAACACGTTATTCCAACCAGTTCTGTCCCCTCCATCAGGCGCCCCGGCTGGCCAGGGGGAGGTAATTTAGAGCCCAGGATTACTGCATGTTTTTGTGAGGGTATCTACCCTAGGGGACACGGGGAGAACATGCAAACTCCACACAGAAAGGCCCTTTCACCAACCCCGCCTCGGGTATGGGCACTGATGACGCGGAGGAGCAGACACGCCGCCAGCACCCACAGCAGCGCCCCTAGCGGGAATCGAACCCAGGACCTTCTAGCTGTGAGGCGACAGCACTAACCACTGTGTCACCGTGACCCGTTAACTGACTTTCTATCATTTAGCTAGGACCGCTGTGATTTGACCGCTGTGATTTCTCCCCTACAGCCGCTGCGTCCAGCCCGTGTGCTTCGACACGTGGACCCGTGGGCCCAGTTCGGTCCGCCGTCTGTCCACCGTCTCCTCCGTCCTGGAGCCGTCCTTCGTCCTCACCACAGACTGGGCCTGGTACTGGGAGGACGAGTTTGGAGCCTGGAACAAGTACACTTCTACTGTGAGTGGGACGCATCCTTAAACAAGTACACTTCTACTGTGAGTGGGACACATCCTTAAACAAGTACACTTCTACTGTGAGTGAGACACATCCTTAAACAAGTACACTTCTACTGTGAGTGAGACACATCCTTAAACAAGTACACTTCTACTGTGAGTGAGACACATCCTTAAACAAGTACACTTCTACTGTGAGTGAGATACATCCTTAAAGGGGTGTTACACTTTCAAAAAAACTTTTGGTCATTTTATGGTCTACTCATTCTCATGTGAACACACCAGACAGTTTATAAGTTACTCCTTTCAGTATTTAGATATTTGATGTTCATTTTAGCGCCTCCAGCTTCTTCCCATAGAAACCCATTATAACTTAAAACTCCATTTTAACCATGACAGATTATTCGAAAACAACCAATCTTTTTTCTGGTGACTCATATTGTCCTCGGAATACGTGAGAGGACCGTGGAATTTCATTTACAGTTTTTATTTATTTTTTAAATATTGTTTTGGAAAATGTAGCCGCCTCCATATTTGGGAAGGCCTACCCAAATGAATAAAACAATATTTTAAAAATCAATAAAAACTGTAAATGAAATTCCACAGCCCTCTCACGTATTCCGAGGACAATATCAGTCACCAGAAAAAAAATTGTTTGTTTTCGAATAATCTGTCATGGTTAAAATGGAGTTTTAAGTTATAATGGGTTTCTATGGGAAGGAGCTGGAGGCGCTAAAATGAACATCAAATATCTAAATACTGAAAGGAGTAACTTATAAACTGTCTGGTGTGTTCACATGAGGCTGAGTAGACCATAAATTGACCAAAAGTTTTTTTGAAAGTGTAACACCCCTTTAAACAAGTACACTTCTACTGTGAGTGGGACACATCCTTAATCAAGTACACTTCTACTGTGAGTGAGACAAATCATTGAACAAGTACACTTCTACTGTGAGTGAGACGCATCTTTAAACAAGTACACTTCTACTGTGAGTGAGACACATCCTTAAACAAGTACACTTCTACTGTGAGTGAGACACGTCCTTAGACAAGTACACTTCTACTGTGAGTGAGACACGTCCTTAGACAAGTACACTTCTACTGTGAGTGAGAAACCTCCTTAAACAAGTACACTTCTACTGTGAGTGAAACACGTCCTTAAAACAAGTACACTT
This sequence comes from Benthosema pterotum, assembly GCA_039105355.1. Taxonomy (NCBI): domain Eukaryota; kingdom Metazoa; phylum Chordata; class Actinopteri; order Myctophiformes; family Myctophidae; genus Benthosema; species Benthosema pterotum. Next base: position 48,316,027 of record CM076975.1, on the reverse strand, counting down.
CTACTGTGAGCGAGACACATCCTGAAACAAGTACACTTCTACTGTGAGTGAGACACATCCTTAAACAAGTACACTAATACTGTGAGTGAGACACATCCTTAAACAAGTACACTAATACTGTGAGTGGGACACATCCTTAAACAAGTACACTTCTGCTGTGAGTGAGACACATCCTTAAACAAGTACACTTCTACTGTGAGTGAGACACATCCTTGAACAAGTACACTTCTACTGTGAGTGAGACACATCCTTAAACAAGTACACTTCTACTGTGAGTGAGACACATCCTTAAACAAGTACACTTCTACTGTGAGTGAGACACATCCTTGAACAAGTACACTTCTACTGTGAGTGAGACACAGCTCATCCTTAACATCTGAACATTTTGTCCACAAAATCCCTGCCTTATGAACACCCACTCTTGTTCAGGAAAAGCAAGACCAACTCGATTGATTGGTTGATCACCAATCGGTTGTTTGTTTGATGCTATTAAGCTAATCTTCTCTTATGGAGATCCTTGACATAATGGGGGTCTGTGGGCTAATTACTGTGATTTACTGATTTTGGGGGTCCTTGACATGAAAATGTTTGGGAACCACTGCTGTACAACATCCTCATTCTGCCGTTGTGGAATATAGCCGAGAGTGACGAAGCTCTTTTCTATCCTGTTGAGGGATATCTACAATATCATATTAATATTAGTATTGTATTATCTTCACATGGTCTGCGTGTGTGTGTGCGTGTGCGTGCGTGTGTTTGTGTTCTCCAGAACGTCAGCAGTGCAGATCTGGAGCAGAAGTTCCAGAGCGACGAGAAAGCAGAGGTGGAGTTCACCGCGGGGTCACAGACATACACACTAAGTTTCCAAGGTCAGAGGTCACCGCGGGGTCACAGACATACACACTAAGTTTACAAGGTCAGAGGTCACCAAGGGGTCACAGACATACACATTTTCCAAAGTTTCCAAGGTTAGGGGTCCAAGGTTGTCATATAGAGGGTATATGAGGGTATCATCATAGATGCGATTTAGATTCATTGGTCGCCGAAGGGAAATTCATCTTCACTTGACAGTACATTACAGAGAAAGACAACATATCAAATCACAGACAGCAAGATGGGCATGTAACAATGGGAGGGAAATAGTGACAGACAACCAAGCAGGGACAGAGCAGATAGATCAGAGGGGCCTGTTGTTTAAGGTGACAGGGGTTGACACTAAGGTCCCCTCCAAGGCACTTGCCCATTGGGCGAGTGCATGTCATGGTCACTTGCCCCCCAAAATATATCGTAAAGTTTGCATTCAAGTTTACTTTCTACTTGGTGCTTTAAACATTTCCTTTCGCAGTTGAAGACTGTTTTGTTTAAGTCACAATCAGCTACAGTAAATATTCAACTTGTAAATCAGTGGTTGCCACAGTGGTTCCCATAATAAAAATGCAAAATGATAGTTTGGAACCAAATGCACCTGGAAGAGAGATAGGAGAGAAACGGGAGGCTAGCGGCTCTGGGCCATATGCCATGTCTAGTTGTATAAATATATTGTATTATCATTATATTTATTATGTTCTTTCTCCAGATATGATCCAGACAAATAAACGCTACGGCACTAAGAGGCTGGTGAGAAGACGGCCTGTGTTTGTTTCTGCACAGGAAGCACAAGTCATGAAAACAAGGTGATGTATTGAATGGTTCCAGAAAGGTCCTGTTTATGTAGTGGGATTCATGGAAGGAGGTTTGGGCCTGCACAGCACTCTTTAGGACAGGGTTCCCCAATTCATTTTCCCTAAGGGCCATATTTTGGCGAGGGTACCAGGCCGAGGGCCGAATCCATGTGCACGGAAATTTTTCCCCCCATTAATTAATTAAAGGGATATTTCACTTCCAAAAAGGTTTGGTTATTTTAATATCTGTGTCACCCTGGACACAGTTTTTAACCCATTGTGTCCTGTCTAGATTTCTAGTTTCTGAATAACATAATATTCAAAGATTTGCACCACGTTTTCACGATTTTTCAAAAAATAGCAGAGATACAAGCTCATAGCGCGCCACTCGGTGGCGCACTATGAGCTTGTAGATCTGCTATTTTTCAATAGTTAAAACATAATGCTTAGAACACGAAAACGTGTTTAGTACACTAAGGGTTGAATTGATATTCATTTCAGCTGCCATCTCCCCTTCATATCAAACAAATAAAAAGTCATTGACTCAAGCAACTTAGAAAACGCCAGTGGTCCTCCAGAGGTTTCCAGGTGATCCCTCGATAAATTATGGAGAGTTGATAACCAAAGAGACCCTTATAGATCTTTAATTTTTGAGAGTGACAATAAATTGATTTTCAGTGCAAAACCCATTAGAAAATGTATGGCAGTGTTCTAGCAGTGATTCTTATCATTTTAATTTGAAGGATAGACTAATGGGAAATCCCAGTTAATAGACACTTTTTTATGTCGTTTTTCCGACAATGAAAATATAAATATTTTCATTAAAACACAAAAATTATAAAAAATAATCTGGCGATGATGATGTGCATGGAAGACTGGTTTCTGAACTGTCCACAGCCTTCCTATGATACATAGACTGAGTAGGAAAAAATAGTGGTAATTTATCATGTACATTAGTGGGGACCTGCTATATGAAGATATGTTGAAAAGTGAAGTGAACTGCTCCTTTTAAGGACAATGTTTCTATCTCTCATGCCTTCCTATTTCCATGAGTATTTTATTGTCCCTGCACACACTGTCAAGGTGCTGTTTTTATGTTGACCAATGAAGCTCTTGTTTCATTGGCTAAGGAGTCAAGGAGATGCTACAGACATGAACCCACAGTATCTGTTCTTTCAGACATTGATGTGGCCTAGTCAGGCAGACGAGGTTGAGGGGAAGGACATTTGGGGCTCCATTTTCGTTACACGCCTTACCCCTTATCCCAAACCCCTTACCCGTTTTTACTATTCTGATAAACCTTTTGGAATGGTTCAATATGCCAATCTATTGACACATTGTAAGCTTGCAGGCTGGCCATTTAAACTATTGAAAAATGTTTTTTTAAATAGTTTAAAAGGGCAAAGTAGTTAAGGGATAAGGGGTTTAGCGGTGATGAAAATTTAGGCCTTGGTGTTTGGTGTCTATTTTGGTGGCCGAAAATATTGTCTGTACATGTACATAAATGAGTCCAATTGCTGACCAGCCGTCAGTGTTGGGGAACTTTCTTTTTCTTGTGACCCCCTCATTAAGATCCTACGCCAGGACAACTTTCCTTTTGCTTAAGTAACATGGGGTTTTTCATAATAAAAACAGACATGGCCACCTGCCATAGACAAAAGTGCTGACCTCTTCATGCAATGACATCCATGGAGGTTTTTTGACCAAGGAATGTTTTTCTTGAAATCGAATGCTTTGATTGGTTTCAGAATCAAGAAAATTCCCTAATTTGACATGTCACAGGCTACTTAAAGCATAAGAAAAGTTTGGGTTCACAAGACACGTTACATTCATGAATGTACGTATGTACCGTACTGTATATATTCAATACTCAAGACTAATATACCACATTACCACCTTTAAACAAAAGAAGCCTCTTAGCTGCCGGACTGTCTGTTTTAATTTGATGTTTAATTGTTTCACAAATAATGAAAACACTTTCTGACTATGTATGAGCATCTTTCAACAAGACAACATTAGATATTGAGAAAATAGTCGTAAATGTTGTCTATGTCTTTTTTCTTTTCTTTTTTTTCCTTCAGCAGAAGACCTGCACGGATTCAGTCCAACTTCTCAGCTCTGCCAGGACACTGGGACAAGTCCCAGGCTCCTGATACAGGGTTCAAGGTATTTGATTTCACTCAGACTCAGACAATGGATCGGGGGGACAGCGATGCGGTTGTACAGAAGCCATGGTCCCCCTAGCCCAGGGGCCGGCAACCCAAGATGTTGAAAGAGCCATTTTTGACCAAAAATTACATTCAAAATCTGTCTGGAGCCGCAAACATTGCAAGCCTAATAAGTGCTTAAAGGTGAATTCCACCCATTTTATTTTATTTTTTTCCGAGAGTGTACAAATGTGAACCATTTGGTTCCATTTGTACACTCTCAGAAAAAAAATGTCCTAAAAGAAAAAATCATTAACATGGTGAAACGCAACCTTTTTTCAGAAATGGAGTTTCTGAAAAAAATAAAGGAGTCTTTCAGAACTCCATTTCTAGTCCACACAACATCTCTAAGGAATATTAATGACAAAGTAAACTGAGTAAACTGTTGAAAATGGGTGGTTCAGATTGAAAGATCCACCTCTGATAACTGCTGGGCTTTTGTTTGGCATGGCCAACAAGTGCTACTTTAACTGGCAACTGTCAGACAGCGCAACGTGTGTTGGGTGCTGTCAGTGACTGAAATGTTTATATTATGTTGGTGCGGATCACCCCAGTGTGTATGTAATAATGCTACATCCACTGAGCCACTAGGGCTGTGTTCTAGAGCCGCATGCGGCTCCTGAGCCGCGGGTTGCTGACCCCTGCCTTAGCCCAAGGGCCCCCTGGGCCTGGCTCCAACAGGCTCAGGGGCCCCTAGGCCTGGGCCCAACAGGCCCTGTGTGGTAATCCTCCCCTTGGTGTCATGCTCCAGAAATAGCAGAACCTTTAGCAGAGGTTTATGACAACAGTTCAGTGATGCTTCCTCCTTTTAGCTCTGATAATATCAGGTGTATATTTATTATAGCACAACCTGTACCACAGGTTTATGACTACGGTTTTCAGTGTTGCTTCCTCCTCTGGGGTGAACATTATAACTGATAACCAGTGTTGGACAGTAACAAATTAAATATTACATATCTGTGTAATATTATTACATTTTCCAGCCAAAGTAAAGTAAAGATATTACTCTGTCAAAATGTGTAATAAGTAATGTTATGTTTGCCATGTATCTTTGTCAAAACATTACTTTCGAGCTTGTTGGTGCATGATGTGAAAATAGAACAGATTTCCAAGCTATCGACAGATAACAACAGAGATGCACTGTAGTTTGTAGATCCTAATCCACTACAGCATTCTGCACACATGGCCTACACTACAAGTTTCACTAAACGGGTTGTTGTACATCTCTATTCCTTTACGGGTGGGAGTTAGGGACTTGGGAAAGTAAAATTGTAATGTGTAATGCATTACTATTTCATTCTAGTAATAAGGGGTGAAAGTGGTGTGAAGCTTTTGCCGGGTCTATAGGAAACAGCATCGTTTGACGCGTTCAGGCCGCGCGGCCGAAAAAAATTTTGGAGGTTCAAACTCCACAGTGTCCCTAAAATGCATAGGAAAATGCCTTTTTGTGGCACAGTAACCTAACCTAACCTGGAACATAATATAAAACACAGCAGGTCTGCCTTACACCTGCATTAGGTTACCTATACTCCATTTCAGCATGATTAAACTGTTTTGTATTTGTACATTACGCTACACAAGAAATAGGTTTCATCTAAGATTTTATTTTGTTACAAACTACTGCAAAACAGCATTATTTCAACCACACACAATTAGAAAAGGGAGAATAATATATATATATATATAATATATATATAATATTTGTACACTCTCAGAAAAATAAAATGGGTGGAATTCCCCTTTAAGAGGCGTCCCCTCCCCCCCAGTGAAACAGTGAAAGCACTAGGCTACTAACACTGATTACCTGTGCTTGCTGCTGGTTCCTCTGTAAGTGGGTTCTCCTCCCCACCTTCACTCTCTGTGTCACTGTCTAATATGATCGTTTTTTTGAGTTTTGGTTCAGTGACATTTTCAGCTCTTTCCCCCTTCCTCTTGAAAAACTTTGTTACACTTTGTTGCAAAGCCATTTTGTTTTAGTTGTTTACTTGTTTTGACCTTTTAAGCAGTGCATTCCCTCCCTGTGACAAACGTGTGGGTTTACCGCATATTACTGATGCTTTTTTTTTTGCTCTGCCTCTGAACCAATCAGAACTTAGTTAACTAACTATTGCGTCTGTCAGCCAACAGAATTGCGGTTTGAACCTCGGTGGATTCGTTGTAGTAGTAGAAAGCCCGCCTACTATATCCGGTTTGCCTTACTATAGGGAAACGAACGTGGGTTTCCGTATCCGCTATAATACGGATGTCTGTGCACCACAGGGATAATTAACAACATCATCATTTTGCATCGCAAAAGTTGACAAAAACACGCGGTTACAATTTAGAAGCACTTTGGTCCAGAGAACACCAAAATAATGACTTAATGTCGTTTTCTTCTTGGACATTTTGAAGAGAGGTTGGTTGTTTACGAGAATGTCTCCGTCATCATCATCATCAACCAGCCAGGAGCAGGCTATCCCCCCTCGGGGGTCTTTTGCGACATTGCGGGGTAAGAAACTGAGCGCTTGAGCGCTGTTCATGCAGCCTGAATAGGGACAACGTGGAGTTGGAAATACATTGTTTATGTTGTGATTTGTGTGAAAACGATCTAAAATTGGTTGAGAAAGAATAACACCAGTAGCCGGGCTGTTGCCCGAGTCCACAGCATTTCTTTCAGCTTCAGGACTTGTCCCTATTTGCTGTTGCTATTCTAAATAGAAGTCTATGTAGAAGAGCCTCCATGACCCCATGAAGTGAACAGAGTTTGCATAACTCTATCTATACTGTAGGGTGTAGGCTATAGACGGAGTTTGCGTAACTCTGTCTATACTCTGTCTCTGTGGCTCTGGCTGTGCTGCTAACCGACAAGAGGAGACTTCTCTCCGTGCAGTGACAGGTTATTTAACGTAATATTTTATTAGACCCGGCGGGACCCGGCGTGAAATCTTTTGCCGGGTCTCAGACCTGGTGGGTAATGCATTACTTTCATTCTAGTAATACGTAAAGTAATAATGTATTTTTTTCCCAAGCGGTTATATTAAGTAACACTGCTGATAACATCCATGTCCTCTCCTCCCCCAGAGGGTCGTCCTGCCCACAGCCTCGGTGGAATACAAGGAAGTGGAGAGTCTGTTCTGTAACACCATGAGAGGAGTGAACATCCTGCACATCGAACGCATCCAGAACAAACCACTCTGGGAAGCCTTTCAGCTGTACGGACTTAACTTTACACCTGGCAACAGATTATATTCTAGAATCTAGTGTCAGAAACTAGAATCTAGTGTTAAAAGCTAGATAGAATCTAGTGTCAGAAACTGAATCTGTTGTGGCCATTTCAAGGCAGCTCTCACACTGCAAAAACAGAAAATCTTATCAAGTGTATCAGGCTTAGTTCTAGTAAAAATAGTTAAAATAACATCTAGGGCTGTCATTTTCCCTCTAAAATACCATTCGAAATTCATTTCTTTAATATTTTAATAATCAAATATTATTTTTGAATATTTACGTTATTTTAGCTCATTATTATTATTTTAGCCCATAAAATCCGTAATTATGCATATTACTCTGTCCACTAGGGGCCCCCCTTCACATGCAAATGTGGGCCATTGTGTGCATTTCAATTGAATAGTCTTACATGAAGCTCCGATAGGTTTCGATGCCACATCAAAAGCGGTGACCTATAGAAACCAGCACGTTCGAATGATCACGCTATTACCATAAATGGCAGAACATAATGACCACAGTTTCCATGTAGCTCGATCGTCACACAGCTGTAACTAATGTTGTTGATGACCGCGCCGGTGTGGTTTTATACTGAACGCAGAGACTTTTATTAACTTATGTCTACTCTGCTAGCAATACAGGCTACTATAATGCACTGGACTTATTTTTGCTCTATAAGGCTGCTGTCATGCTAAGTGAGTGGACGCACACATTTATTCTAGGGCTGTTGAATGATTAAAAATTTTAATCAAATTAATCACAGCTTCTAAATTAATTTAATCATGATTATTCACCATTCGAACTATGTCCAAAATATGCCATGTTTTCCTGTACAAGATTTCAACATTTAAAAAGGAAACCGAATCTGTAAAAAAAATAACCATTTATCTTTAAAATATTTATCAAAATGGGTGATCTACAAGCCCTCAATGCTTGTAGATCCTCCAGCTATACTCTATGGCTCTGGTTACAGGAAGACACACAGCTATATGTCTCCGTAAAACCATGCTCTACCAATTTCTTTCAATGAGAAAATGCTCAGTGGGTTGAGTCAGTGTGCACATGAGTTAATTGCGTTAAAAAATTTAATCAGATTAATCAAATTAATTTAATCCCATTAATTAACTATTTTCAACAGCCTTAATTTATTCGCATGCAGCGATGGTTGCACACTTGCAGGCACCAGAAGATTTGTTACATTTAACGTGGGAAATAACGTATGAAACCAAATAAAAATATGATATAGAATTAATTAATTATTAAGGCTAAATTCGAATGGCAATTTAATCTTTCGAATCCTATATATTTTTTAATATTCAAACGGAATTCATTAAATGAAATTCGATCTGACAGCACTAATAACATCCACCATCTATTCCTGCAAGATATACTGTAGGTCCTTGTTTTTATACAGTTGAACTTGAATATCTGGCTAAGCGATAAAACCTTGACATATTCTGGTGATTGAGTCATATTTAAGATAGAACAAGCAACTTTTGGCAGATATCGCCCATTTTTAAGCCGCACTACCAAAAAAAAAAAACATTTAAAATAAGCTAATATAACATACTAGTTCCATTGGCATTTTTTTTTTTTTTTTGCTTATTTTACTCCAAATTGAACTTGCATTTATGTTCTATATTACGTTATTTTGAGAAGTCGGGTTTATTGTAGTGTATGTGTTTCTGGTAATATCGTTGTCCAATCATTTTGTATGTCTGTGGCATATTCATATTTTGTCATAAATGTCCACCACAAGCCAGCATGACGGTGACTCCTCTGTATGACATGCTGTTGACCACATGCAGTTTGGCTCACTGTCTGATCTCCTGTCGTTGTATTCTACTACCAAAAGGCAGAAGGACGTGATGAAGAGGAACAACGGAGGTCAGAACGTTGCTGAGAGGAAGCTGTTCCACGGCACAGACCCCCAACACATAGACACCATCTGTCTCAACAACTTTGACTGGAGGATCTGTGGAACGCATGGAACCGCCTATGGGAAAGGTAGGAAGGACAGACAGCTCCATATAATGCGCACAAGAGAGACACAGGTGTTTTAAACAGGTGCTATGGCATACTAGCCCCTTAGTATTGCGTACTAGTAAGGGGCTATATCTGCGTTATCCCTTTCGCACTTATCCCTAAACCTATTTGCCATCTTCATCAAGTTTAAAAAACAACTTTGAAAATAGCTCAAATACTGATCTACAAGCTCATTTTAAAAGGTGGATAGCATAAAAAAATCCTTTTAATGATGCCTATCTGTCAAAGACTCCCCCGATGTCCAGTTAAAAAGTCAATTTTGAAAAATAATTGCATTGGCTAATACAGTATGTACACATCTTTGTCACTAAAATGAGAAAAAGTAGATGCCAGTGTGATGCCCTGCCTTTAACTATAATTACTCTTCCTTGAAAGTATCATGATGATCATCCATGGGTGCTAGCGCTTTAGAGACTATCAGTGGTAGTTGCAGAAGTTATTGTATTTATTGTCCCCACTTGTGTCTTGACTTGTTTACTGTAATTTTCAGGGGAAAAAAATGATTTCAAGGAACAAATCAGTTATAGAATTGTGCAAAGTGCACAGGATTACATCTTTTAAACATTTACAACAGCTTTGCGAGCACTAAGGGAGAAATAAAATGTTTTCATGGGGTGTACATTTCCAGGAGCACCACACCATGGTTGTCTGAAAAATGGCAACTTCCAGGGGAAGTTAACAAACCGGAGGTACCGCCTTTTGATAGACTCTCTGGAATACTTTGTCCCCAGACGTTCATTTCTCAGCGCAGATTTAATCCTGGAGACCGAAGCTCTATGACCTTGGGTTTCAACCACCTTAAGAGGGTTCCAGGTGGTCCCCAGGCTAAATGGTGGACAGTTGGTTAACCAGATGTAACTCTATGAAAGTGTAAACATGAAACCAAATGGACCCTTATTGCGGGTCCATTTGGTTTCATGTTTACACTCTCAAGAGTTAAAATATTAATCATCTGAATCAGCCCAAGTCTACACAACCAAAGAATGTAGAAAATGTATGATAATTTTGATCTGTATGCTTGACTGTTTTGTTTCCCAAATCCAGCCTGGAATTGTGGTCGAAAGCAAATGCAATCTTGAGTTTTTGGGTCTGTGTGGCTCAAATTCTGAATAAATAGTGGGCCCTGGTATGAAAAAGGTTGAAAACCACAGACATAAAGATAAAATGGATACAAGTACAACCGATCCAGACTCTTCCAACTTCTCCCAACCTGCAGGCAGCTACTTCGCCAGGGACGCCAAGTACTCCCACAGCTACACGGGCCAGGCCTCCGTCAGGTCCATGTTCGTGTCACGGGTGCTGGTGGGCGACTACACCCCCGGCTGCTCCTCCTACGTCCGCCCGCCCTCCAAGGACGGCGGGGACACCGTGTTCTACGACAGCTGCGTGGACCGCGTCCGCGACCCGTCCATCTTCGTGGTGTTCGAGAAGCACCAGATCTACCCTGAGTACCTGCTCAGGTACCAGGAGAACACCTCCTACCACACCGTGGCATACTCCTATTCTACACCGTCCACCGGAGCCTCCGTGAACTACGGTACACCTGCTGCTGCACCCAGATCTACACCTGCACCCAGATCCACACCTGCACCTACACCTGCACCCAGACCTACACCTGCATCTACTGACTCTACATGTGTCATTTGTTGAAATTTGACATGATGTTGTTCAGAATAACAATTCTGCTGCATTTTCCAAATGTGTGCATTCATGCAAATTAAGTAATTCAGGTGTTTAAATACAATTTAACTCCTGAGAGCGTAAAATGATACCAAATGGACCCGTAAGGGTCCATTTAGTATCATTTTACGCTCTCAGGGTGTTCAGAATAACAATTCTGCTGCATTTTCTAAATGTGTGCATTCATGAAAATTAAGTAATTCAGGTTTTTGAATACAATTTAATTTGTTATAAATTACAATTTGTTATAAATTATTCTTTATCCCACCGACCAACTCTTGCGAGATTTGTTAGGAGTCAGGAAGAGTCTCTTTGTAATCTGCAGTTTCACATACGACAGATAGGGGGCTCTGATCCAAACCATTACTACTTAGGAGACCATTTGTAGGCTTTGTAGTCCATGTCATTTATATAGTGGCGCCAATGGGAGTATGGCCATCTTTATAAATAGAGTATCTTTGATGCAACTCTAGCAAAGAGGGTTTATATAAAGAGGCGACATAATGCAATTATTTGACTCACCACCGGATGGCGCAGCGGTAACACCGCTCTATGGCGCCGCTGACGTCATCACACCAAGATGGTGGCAACTGCCGCTGCCGCCATCTAGTGGCGATTCCAAGAACTGTAGTCAGAACCGGTCCAGAACAGTAGTCTTTTAAGAGCAACAGGAAGTCATGTCATCACTCCTATATGGCGGAGGCACTGGGGGGCTGGTTGTTTCCATGGGGTTTCTATGGGAGTGTCTCCTCTTTATCTAGAATCTCTTTGATGCAACACTCGGCTTCACTATCATAAGCCGGTTGGGTGGGATCGGCGCGATCATGTTTATTATCATAAATAAGTCAATTATTGCCACGGCGATTGCTGGATTATGATCAGAGAGGGACATGCAGGCCGCGCGCGTGCACGTACGAGCGCGCACCCGGGCGATTTTGGTCATTTCCAGCTGCGTTGGACCCGAAGTTAGGCGATCACGCAATAAAAGCTAATCGCCTAAAATGAATCTTTTCTTTTAGACAAAGCAACCTAAATGCATCAGCAGCCACCATTTAATTGATTAATTAGCCATCAAAGGGATCCATGTGTCCGTTGCAGGGGTCATATGTACAGTATGAACTGTATGTACAGTGAGGAAAATAATTATTTGATCCCTTGATGATTTTGTAAGTTTTCATGATTAGAAAGAAATGAGCACTCTGTCATTTTTATGGTACTTTCATTTAAACAAATAGAGACAGAATATGAACAAAAATTTCCATGAGAAAATAATATTTAAAGGTTATAAATTAATTTGCGTTAGAGCTCGTGAAATAAGTATTTGATCCCTAAGCACAACCTGACTTAGTACTTGGTGGAAAAACCCTTGTTGGCAAGCACGGAAGTCAGACGTTTCTTGTAGTTGGTCACCAAGTTTGTGCACATCTCAGGAGGGTTTTTAGCCCACTCCTGTTTAGATATCCTCCCCAAATCCTCAAGGTTTCGAGGCTGTTGCTTGCCAACTCAAAGCTCAATCTCCTTCCATAGATTAAGGATTAAGGTCTGGAGACTGGCTAGGCCACTGCATGAGCTTAATGTGCTTCTTTAAGACCCATCTTTAGTGCTCTGGCTGAAGGAAGGAGGTTCTTGTCCAAGATGTTGCAGTGCATGTCTCCATCCATCGGCCACACAATGCAGTGAAGTTGCCCTGTACCCTTAGCAGAGGAACAGCCCCAAAGCATAATGTTTCCACCTCCATGCCTGACGATGGGGAAGGTGTTGTTCATGATTTGGAGGCAGCTGGGACCACAGTCACCAAGAAAACCATTGGTAACACAGTACACCATAACTGATTGAAATCCTGCAGTGCCCAACCATGTCCCTCTGCTCAAGAAGGCGCATAGAGGCCCGTCTAAAGTTCATCAATGAACACCTAAATGATTCAGACCAGGCTGCGGGGAAGGTGATGTGGTCAGAAGAGACCAAAATTCAACTCTTTGGCATCCATTTGACTTGTCGTGTTTGGAGGGAGAGAAATGCTGAATACAAACCCAACAACACCATCCCCACCGTCAAGCATGGAGGTGGAGACATTGTGCTTTGGGGCTGTTTCTCTGCTAAGGGTACAGGGCAGCTTCACCGCATTGTGTGGCCGATGGATGTGGCCATGTACTGCAGGATCTTGGACAAGAACCTCCTTCCCTCAGCCAGAGCACTGAAGATGGGTCGTGGCTGGGTCTTCCAGCATGACAACGACCCAAAACATACGGCCAAGGCAACAAAGGAGTGGCTCACAAAGATGCACTTTAAGCTCATGGAGTGGCCTAGCCAGTCTCCAGACCTTAATCCTATAGAAAATCTATGGAGGGAGCTCGAGCTTCGAGTTGGCAAGCAACAGCCTCAAAACCTTCAGGATTTGGAGAGAAGATCTAACCAGGAGTGGGCCAAAATCCCTCCTGAGATGTGCGCAAACTTGGTGACCAACCACAAGAAACGTCTGACTTCCGTGCTTGCCAAAAAGGGTTTTTCCAACAAGTACTAAGTCAGGTTGTGCTTAGGGATCAAATACTTATTTCACGAGCTCTAACGCAAATTAATTTATAACCTTTAAATATTATTTTCTTATGGAAATTTTTGTTCATATTCTGTCTCTATTTGTTTAAATAAAAGTACCATAAAAATGACAGAGTGCTCATTTCTTTCTAATCATGAAAACTTACAAAATCATCAAGGGATCAAATAATTATTTTCCTCACTGTATGTATGACACTTATTTACTATGACACTATTACATTAGCAGTCCCAACTAGCAGTGTACACTGCAGTAAAGAAATAGGAAATAGTTTTTGTGTCGACCGTTTTTAAAAGGCACTTTATTGCGAACACGGTGAGCGAGATTACTATGTCAGCCAGGCAGAAATGTCTGTGAGTGTGCCTGTGCCTGCAGGGTATGGGCAAAACCTTAGCTTAGCTTAGAATCATGGATGTCAGTTCATCCCTTGGAGCATAAAACATAATTGCTTTAACATTAGCTTTAGTTATTGAAGATTGGCAGATCTTGTGGGTCTGCTATGTTTTGTATATTCTGTCACAGCAAATGTTTTTAATCTTATAGCACTGACCAAACATTTGCAACTCACTATGAGCATTGAGCGATTTATGAGCATATATCAAAATAAAAGTTATTTTCCTAAGTCTCTGTCTAAGGAAGTTTCCTTGTTTTTTTACTGTCGCATAATTCTGTAGGCTGTTGATGTAATATACATTTTATTCTGATGACTTTAATTGATTAGGATTAAGTTTATAAATTAAAATCATTAAAATAGCCGTACAGCAAATGGCCTAATTAAACTAATGCGTAAAAACTATAATCACAATAAAAAAACTACAACCTATCCAGACTCTTCCAATGGCTCAAGGATCTATGGTACAAGCACTGGAGACTTTTAGATCACCTATTTTGATAAATATGGAAAAAAAAAAAAAAAAAAAAACATATTTCTTTCCCCGGATTCTTTTTTCAAATCCTGTACAGGAAAACATGGCATATTTTGGAAATAGTTTGAATGGTGATTAATCATGATTAAATTAATTCATCATTTTGAAGGTGTGATTAATCTGATTAAAATTAAATTTTTAATCATGATTCAACAGCTCTACTACTACTAATAATAATGATGATGATAATAATTGTATAAAATGTTTTGGTGCAGTATATAACAGTGGTTTTCAACCTTTTTCATACCAGGGCCCACTATTTTTTCTGCATTTTAGCCATGGACCTCCATTTGATGCTGAGTTCAGTCTCTCTGATCCAAAACTTGGATTCAAGTTTCGGCATTAACTAGTTAATCGCAAGTTAACTCAGCCGTGAGTTAACTCGATTATTTTTTTTTAGTGCGAGATTAACTCACAGTAAAACCAAAGGCCAAGTGGGTCTATTTGGTTAAATTTCGCCAAATGCAGGTGAATAATTGTTAAATATCTGCATCAGTTAAGTTACTTTAAAATAAGTCTACACAATTACAGAATGTAGAAAACTTTCTACAAAATGTGCATGTCTGGAAGTCTAAATAAATGTCATCAAATGGTGGTCTGTGGCTCAAATGAAGAATAAATAATTGACCTTGATATGAATATTCCTGGAAAAACACTCATTTAAGGTATATTTAGAACATAAAAATATGTGATTAAATTGCGATTGACAGCTCTAATATATATATATATATATATATATATATATATATATATATATATATATATATATATCATAAAACTCCTCCAGTTCTGCTTATCACTGGTGACTCTGTGAACTTGCCAGTGGAGAATGAAATGCTGCGGCCGAGACGATCGATTTGGAAATGCACTGCAGTCGTCCTTGAGCCTGATGGAGTGAGACGCAGGCAGCCCTGAGCCCCCCTACACCCCCCAACACCCCCACCCCCCAAAAAACACCATTTAATTATCCTGACAAACTCTGTCCTGTGTCCTCAGAGGAGACGAAGAGGGGAGAGAGGAGGAGATGGAGTGACTGGCTGGCTGGCTGGCTGGCTGGCTGGCTGGCTGGCTGGCTGGCTGGCTGGCTGGCTGACTCAGTGGTTTTCAACCTTTTTGATACCAGGACCCACTATTTATTCAGAATTTGAGCCACAGACCATCATTTGATGTCATTTTAACACCCACAGACCCCAAAAGACCCCAGAACTAAAGATATTTTTTGCTTTCGCCCACAATTCCAGTCGGGATTTTAGTTTTTAACAAAACTGGTAAACATACAAATCAAAATAAACCTTCCAATTAGGCAAATTCAGTTGATGAATATTTTAACTCTTGATAGTGTAAACATGAAACCAAATGGACCCTTCACTATGAAAGATAAGTGTGATTAGTTATCTCAGACATAGATAGACTCTTATTCAACAAAGATGGCGAATGCAAACATTCTCTTGTACTCATACTCATTGTACTCATGAAGTCTTATACCACAAACGTAACCTCCAGCACGTCGCCATGCTGACACAGGGCTTAAAACAACCGTCCACGCTGATGGAGGATTTCATCTTATCAATGCAATTGTGTCGGTCAGGGCCCAGACAACATGCCTGGTCGATAAGAACGACTAATAAGCAGCTTCTGGGAATTATGGCTTGATAACGCTCGAAGCGAGTGAACTGGAACACTATAAAAATGATTTCTCGATTAATGTAAGCTGTGCTTACTAGTTAGGATATTTGAATTAATTCATTTAGAAGATGTCTACACTAGAAAGAATGTAGACTCTGTTATGACTCTGATTATGAATACAGCATAGAGCAGTTGTGAGAATTTTTTGGGTCTGACAAGCTAAATGTAATCGAAAGGTGGTCCGTGTCTCAAATGGAGAACACGTAGCGGGCCCTGGTGTCAAAATGGTTGAAAACCACTGGCATAATATCTCCTGTTTGCAGACGAATTACTTCATATTTCACCAAAACTAGAGCAGAACTCCACCACGGGAATCTGAACTATCGAACTACCGAAAAATATTTCTGCAATGTTGCAAAGCTTTTTTGGCGTTCCTGTGAAATGCAGCGCCGCAGGAAAGAGCAAAGACAGACAGGGTCACATAATAGCCTGACTCACCCATCCAGGGACCTCCCATCCTGTACGTGGGTGTCAGATGGAGATTAATGTGATGTCTCTATTAAATGAGACAAGCCGACATTGTCTTACAAAATAAAAGCGCCTCCCGGGGATCACAAATGCTGTGTCGGGGCATTGATTATACAGGGAAATATACTAGCACCGAAGGACCGCTTTGGCTTTGGCTTTTAGTCATTTTAACCTCGTAAATAGCCTTTGGCATCTGCTACGGAGCAGTGTCACCTAAAATATAGTGTTTGGCACCAGGCTGGTGGAATCACAGCCAACTTTATAATTGGAAAGTCAATATTAATTTAATCAGACCATTACGTTGGTGTTAGCCCAGCTCAGCTGCTGCACATGAATTTGTACTTACACCATTCATTCTTAATGGGGAAATATCAGCGGCAGAGGGTTTCACACTTCTGCTGCGAGCTTGTAGATAACCTATTTCAATGTTTTATTCCATTTTTATTTCATTTATTTGTGTTGAACAAATATGTAAGGGATAACACCCGACGAAGGGTGTTATCCCGCTTATTACATGGCTTAATACATTAATAAATAACTAATAATTGACAGAAATAGTGCATAACAAGACTGCTTTTATTTATCTGCAGTTGTGTAGGTTTACGAACTACACAGGAGGCTAGGAGGTCAGTTGTTGAGCGGAGAGGTCCGTTGTGACATCTCACTGCTCACGTGACCAGAACGCTGGCTTCTGATTGGAGCATTCATTCATGCCATGTAATAAGGTCTCGTACTGTTTTTTATAATTGTCTTCCTTCTTCTTCATAAGCACACTTGGGATTCCATGTGAAGGCCCGAAAATGCTACTTCCTGCTTTTTAGACAGCTGGTCGATAGTGAAGCTCGGACCCGGCTTCCTATACCATCTTGCACAAGGGCAAGCGTTTGCTGAAGTCTTGCCAATGCGGAATTCTCCTAATTTCCATCCACCATCTGTTTAAATGGTAAATGGTGCATTTCCATAGCGCCTTTTATCCAAGGTGCTTTACATAGCTTGTGCATCACATTCAACACATTCACACACACATTCATACACTGATGGCAGTGGAAACCATGCAAGGTACCTACTAGCATATCAGGAGCAATTAGGGGTTCAGTGTCTTGCTCAGGGCAGGGGCGGATGTAACATGTCCCATGGGGGGGGGGGGGGGGCAAGAGAACATGTTCAAGGGGCAAGAGAAAATGGTATGGGGGCGGCTTCGTCATGGATGAAGTCGCACCCATACCATTTTCGATTACAGGACTTTTATTAGGCAAGTATAAGCATCAATATTAACATCAGTTGTTGTTGAAGCACGCAGCATGCATAAAGCTAAAGGTCTGACTCAGAGAGTTTTCTGTTTTCAATGATGAAATGCTGTTGGTTTAATGGTGACACAGCTGTAGTTAGTTAGTAGCAGTAGTAGTGTTTCAAAACATTTTAAATATAAGCACTTTAATTTGAAATATCCTGGGTTGTTTTGCATGTTATCGTGTTTGGGGGGGCAGACTGGGTAATTAGGGGGGCATTGCCCCCCCATGCCCATGCCTAGATCCGCCCCTGGCTCAGGGACATTTCAACGCTAACTCTGGGGGAGCTCAGGTTTGAACCCGGCAACCTTGCGGTTGCCATCCAGTGACCACTGAGCCACCGCCACCCAGAAGAGAAAAGAGCATACAGCTTTTTCTTCTTCACTGTCACTAGATGGCAACCGCAAGGTTGCCGGTTCAAACTTGGCCTCCCCCAGAGTTAGTGTCGATGTGTCCCCGAGCAAGACACTGAACCCCTAATTGATCTTGGTGTGCTGCAGGGGCGATGTAACATTTCCCAATTGGGGGGGCAGGAGAAAATGGTATGGGGGCGATGAAGCCGCACCCATACCATTTTCAGTTACAGGACTTTTATTAGTCAAGTAAAGCATCAATAATAACATCAGTTGTTGTTGAAGTTGCAACAGACACGCAGCATGCATAAAGCTAAAGGTCTGACTCAGAGAGTTTTCTGTTTTCAATGATGAAATGCTGTTGGTTTAGTGGTGACACAGTTAGTAGTTGTAGTAGTGTTTCACATCATTTTAAATATAAGCACTTTAATTTCTTGGGTATCATGTTTGGTGGGGCAGTCAGGGCATTTAGGGGGGCATTGCCCCCCCCTGCCTAGATCCTGCCCCTGGTGTCAGTACCTTGCATGGTTTCTGCTGCCATTCGTCTATGAATGGGTGAATGAGATGTACGCTATATAAATGCAACATATACAGGGGTTGACACTAAGGTCTCCAAGGCACTTGCCCATCGGGCAAGTGCAAATCAGGTTCTACTTGCCCTCAGGTCATGGTCACTTGCCCCCCAAAAATATATTGCAAATTTTGCATTTAAGTTTACTTTTTACCTACGTGGGTGCTTTAAACCAGGGGTTTTTAACATGTGGTCCGGGGACCACCAGTGGTCGCTGAGAGGGTTCCAGGTGGTCCCCAGTTAAGTTGGTTAACCAGATGTAACTCTTGAGAACGTAAAAATGAAACCAAATGGACCATTTGGTCCATTTGGTTTCATTTTTACACTCTCAAGAGTTAAAAATTTTCATCTTAATTAGCCCAGGTCTACACAACTTCCTGTTTTGTTTCCCAAATCCAGCCTGGAATTGTGGATATCTAGAAAGCAGGGAAAGACAGAGGCAGAGTGCAATGACTGCCTTCAAGACAAATTTATCTTGTGTTGTGTTATAGTGCACTAAGTTGCACACTTGCCCGATCGGGCAACCAGGTAGCAGTCTTCACTTGCCCCGCCATGTTTTTTTACTTGCCCCGGGCAAGCGGGCAAGTGTTAGTGTCAAGCCCTGATATACTATTTATTTTTCTGTTCTGTTTTTTTGCAGTCCTGCTTGTCGCTTTTCTATGGATGTATCCTATGGATAAATGACGTGTTTCCACTCTCCTATGGAGAAACGTTGCTCTGTTTTGCAGGTTTGGACAAACGCGTTTCAGGCCAAAAACCCTCAAGTACACGCATGAAGCTCAGCTTGTACATCGGCTCTGTTCACACAGGTATGCCTGTTTTATTTACCGTAATTTCCGGATTATAAGCCGCATTTGAATATAAGCCGCACCAGCTAAATTTGGGGCAAAATACCGATTTTTTTTCCTTGTATAAGCCGCACCTGACTATAAGCCAAATAGTCAGATGCTTCATGTTAGAGCAGTGGTTTTCAACTTTTTGTTTGTTCTGTTTTTGTTCACAATTCCAGGATGGATTTTCGCAAAAAACAAAAGAGGCAAAACATCAAAATTAGACCAAAATGAACATGACTTATGACTTATTAATTAAGTGGTGCTAATTTAGATGGTGAATATCATAACTCATTTTTACGCTCTCAAAGAGTTACATCTGGTTAACCAACTTCCTATCATTTAGTCTGCGGAGCCCACCTGGAAAATCCATAGATTGGTTGCACCGTTGTATAAGCCGCAGGGTCAAAAGCATGTGAAAAAAGTAGCGGCTTATAGTCCGGAAATGACGGTATATTCTTTGACAATTTGACCGATGTTTCTTTTGCACTTCTTCATGCGTTCATGTTCTTTTTTCACTTCATTTTCTTTCAATGTGCAGAGTGTGGACCGGTGAGTCCGACCCACATGTTGAGAACCACTAGCTAACTGGAAGGAGGTTTATGATCCTCCCAAGATATAACTATAAAAATGACAGTAAAGTGCACATCGTTGCAACATCAGCTGACAAACACACACCCAGGGCTCACCTAGGATGACCTCTGTGGTATTTCATATGGAGGATCCTCTTTCTGAGTTCAACTGAACCTCAGTTAGACCACAGGATAATGGACACACCACTGTGTGTGTGTGTGTGTGTGTGTGTGTGTGTGTGTGTGTGTGTGTGTGTGTGTGTGTGTGTGTGTGTGTGTGTGTGTGTGTGTGTGTGTGTGTGTGTGTGTGTGTGTGTGTGTGTGTGTGTGTGTGTGTGTGTGTGTGTGTGTGTGTGTGTGTGGGCGGGGGGTTACTAAAAATAGCCAATCTATGAGCTCACAGCACGCGTTGTGAGCCCATTATCCTTAGTTTTGAAAAATAAAACAAAAACAAGTTTCTCCTCCGAAATCTGAAACAACATCGATATCGATAAATGTTTACACACTAAAATAACGCTGATTTCAATGGTATTATTAATAAGGGTTAAGGCAGGGCTGCCCACACCTTTTTGACTTGAGAGCTACTTTAAAAATGAGGTCACAAAATGAGCTCACAGCGTGGCGCCACTCGGTGGCACGCTGTGGGCTTGTAGATCTGATAATTTTCAACTTCTAAAGTACATAATGCTTAGAACACCAGAACGCGTTCAGTACACAATGGGTTAAGGGAAATAGGAATGTAACGAAAATAGCAACCTTAGCGTGGGAACGCCTCTTCCCCAATGCTAAATGCTCTAATTGCATATAATAAAGGGTGATGAGACGAAAATGGAGCCCCAAAAATGTGTGTGACACAGCGTTTCACCCAGCAGAGCAATACAATAAAAGGCAATATAAAAAGTTACAAAACATATAATACAAGCATCTTTATAGCGGCTTGCATGTTGCCAAGAATGATGATGATGATGATGATAATGATGATGATAACACAACAATAGCATTGACTTCAGAGCCAGGCAACCTTATCGAATAGAGATAACAGTCACACGGTCTGTTAAAGGGGAATTCCACCCATTTTCAACATTTTTCTGAGAGTGTACAAATGAAACCAAATAGACCCACCAGGGTCCATTTAGTTCAAATTCAAATTTATACCCTGCACCGATGCAAAATTGTAAATGGGTGGAATTCCCCTTTAAGAGGCGTCCCTCCCACTAAAACACTGGTTATAATAAGACATACTGACAGTATACACAGACACTCTCCTAGTCTCTGCCAGAGCCATGTATGCTGTAAAAAATATAAAATAGAAAACAATAAAGAATAAGATCCAAAGTCCACCGTCAGGCTATTGTTCAGATGGAGGAGGGGCTCTTACACACCTTATGATCATTGTTGCCATGTCTGCTTATTGTAAGCGACATTTGTTTTCCTTTAACGCCACTTTGAAAGTAATGAAGGCAACGTTAGTGCAGTGCATGTGTACAAACACTGTGTTTGTTAACAGATTAGTTTAAAAACGGAATCTATCTCCACCTCACCTCCACCCTATTGGCTCATTATGAAACTGCTGGAGACCGCTGTGCTGTGATTGGCTAAAACGCTACCCCATCCGGGTCCTAAAAGTCCAAAGTACCCAAAACTACCCAAAACAACCCAAAACTACCCAAAAGCATACCCAAAAGTACCCAAAAATACCCAAAAGTACCCAAAAATACCCCAAAGTACCCCAACTACCTTTGCGTCGTTTATGGTACTTTGGGGTGTGCTTTTGGGTAGTTTGGGGTAGATTTGGATACTTTTGGGTGTGCTTTTGGGTAGTTTGGGGTAGATTTGGATACTTTTGGGTATGCTTTTGGCTACTTTTGGGTATGCTTTTGGCTAGTTTTGGGTACATTGGGGTATGTTTTGGGGTACTTTTGGGCACTTTTGGGTATGCATTTGGGTACTTTTAGGCAATTAGTAGGACCCCATCATCCTACATTTTTGAAGGTTTTCTTCCAAAAATGAATCAGTATTTAGTGAGTTGTTGATATTTAGTTTGGAATGAATGAGGTGAATTGTGATCTTACCCAAAAATACCCTAAAGCATACCCAAAAGTACCCTAAACTATCCAAAAGTACCCTAAAGCATAGCCAAAAGTACCCTAAAGCTTAGCCAAAAGTACCCCAAACTACCCATAGTACCCCAAAATGAATTGGTATTTAGTGGCTCAGCAGAGCCTGGGAATCCCCCATAAGAGCAAGCCAAATTCCAATTCAACTTGTTGAAATGGCAAATAAAAGAAACCTTGAACCTTGAACCTTGAGTAAGTTGTTGATATTTAGTTTGGAATGAATGAGCAAGGCTGGAAAGTGTCCAAGTGGGAGTGTCTAAGTGGGAGAGGCCAGGTCTTAGGTGAATTGTGATCTTACCCTTACGTACCGAAAAGCATACCCAAAAGTACCCCAAACTACCTCTCTATGGTTGCTCTATGCAGGAGCGGATTGGCACATATTTTCCCACCGGGACAATTTTGCCTTTGCCAGGCCACCCTGGGGGGCGGGGGGGCAGCTGGTTAACCAGATGTAACTCTTTGAGGGCGTAAAAATGAAACCAAATGGACCCTTGCGGGTCCATTTGGTTTCATTTTTACACCCTCAAGAGTTAAAATATTCATCATGTGAATTAGCCCAACTTAGTCTACACAACTAGAGAATGTAGAAGATTAATGGTCATTTTGATCTGTATGTTCCAGGCGAGCATCTAGCGCATTCTAGTGCATTTTGGAAGTGCCACTAGACTAGTGCATTTTGGATCTTGTCCAGCAGGCCACTAGGTGGCGCAGCAGGCCACCGGGAAAACTCCCTGTACTCCAGATGGCCAATCCGCCCCTGGCTCTATCTATGGTTGCTGCTTGCTTGCAAAATCTGGCAACACCGGTTGATGATTGCTTGTACTGTGACCTGTAGTTAAGAGAGACAACCGGTCATCAGACAGACAGTCAGACAGACAGTCAGACAGACAGTCAGACAGACAGAGTCAGAGTAAAGCAGAGATGCTGAAGTGGCTGCTGGTAGCGGTGGGGTTGGCAGGGTGCCTGACGGTGGGCATCCTGCTGGGCCACTACGCCATAGAGAAGACCCCCACGGAGGAGAGCCCTCCCTGGGTGAAGGAGGTAGCCAGAGACCTGGACCAGAACATGCTCCAGGGGTTCCTGAACCAAGTGGACGCCAAGCAGATCGAGGCCAACCTCAAGTCAGTATCAGAGAGGGGATGTTTGGGGGGGGGGGGGGGGGGTTGTGTGTGTGTGTGTGTGTGTGTGTGTGTGTGTGTGTGTGTGTGTGTGTGTGTGTTTTATTAAAGGGGGAATTCACCCATTTTCACCATGTTAATGGATTTCTTTAAGCCCATTAGGGTTCATTTGGTTGCATTTGTACACTCTCAGAAAAAAATGTTGAAAATGTGTGGAATTCCCCTTTAACTATTCTATACCAGTGGTTTTCAACCTTTTTCATACCAGGGCCCACTATTTTCTATTCTGCATTTTAGCCACAGACAAGTATTTTCAACTTTTTGTCCACAATTTAGAAAACTGGCAAAACGTTGGTCAAAATAACAATTCTTTCTAAATGTGTAGATTCTTGAAAAGTAAGTAATTCAGATGTTTAAATATATTTAACTCTTGAGAGCGTAAACTGATCCGTTTGGTATCATTTTATATTCTCAAGACTTACAGATCTATAAGGGTCAATTCGGTTCATACCAACTCCAACTGTCTATCATTTAGCTGAAGAGAACCTGGAATCCTCTCAGGAACCAGTGGTGGTCCCCGGACCACTGGTTGAAAACCACCGTACTACAGACTATAAATTTATATCACTTCCTGTTATCTTGTCCCAAGGCTGATTGAGGCCCATCTGGCCAGAACGAGGTAATAAACCAGCTGAAGAGGACATATATTGTGTGATGGTTGTTGTTTCCATTTGAATTGCACAGATAAGAATAACTATTCCGATTTTGTGTTTTGTGGGTTGTCTTTCCTCCTCTCACGCATAGATGGATCTAGAAACTATGGGCCCCTGGGCCACCAGCGGCAAAAGGGACTTTTTGGGTTATTTTATTGACAGAAAATTAATCCCCTTGTAAATATAAGAGTGGATAACAATGTGACACTGTTACTATTAGCCCTCTTGAGCCTCTTAAGGGGCTTACAGACGGCGAGGAATAAATCGCCCACTCTAATTCATTCTCAATGGGGACGGCGTTTTTTTAGCACAAAAGTTCAAAAATCGACCCGCGTTCAAGAGAGCGTTTAACGCCAGGCGTTTTCCGCCCGGCGTCACTGATTTTTGCCGCGCACGCACGAAACGAGCACGCGCGCGCGAGTTCAATTCAAGTTCAATTCCAGTGAACTTTTTGTAAAACGCTTGGCGATTTATAGCAAACAAACATTGAGGAGTGAGGACCCACTACCAGTAGACCTGCACAGTGCCGTTTCTGTTCCAGGAAGGAGTGGATTCCCTAATCATTTGGCGCAGCCGAGCCTATGAGCCGAGCCAGGGCCGGATATAGCCAGCCCTACTAGGGTGGGCTGGAAGAATGGCAGGGTGGGCAACTCTAAAGTTTTTCATAAGGAGCAGTGCTTTTGAACATTTTTGATACCAGGGCCCACTATTTATTCGGCCTTTGAGTCACGGAACACCATTTGAGGATATTTTAGCCCCACAGACCCCAAAGCTAAACCCCTGCCCACCCATGCCACCTCTAGATCCGGCCCTGTGCCGAGCCATGACGTGAGTTGTGGCAATTCTGCTCTAACGTTCTAATGTTTACAACGCATTTTTGCCCGACGTGTTGTGAGTTTGTCACGGCCACGCTATATGACAAAGTGAAGCATGTTGATGTTGGTTACATGCTTTTAGCCTGCAGAGTTTATTATACAACATATTTAAACCGTGCTGGATGCTGGTGTGTGTGTGTGTGTGTGTGTGTGTGTGTGTGTGTGTGTGTGTGTGTGTGTGTGTGTGTGTGTGTGTGTGTGTGTGTGTGTGTGTGTGTGTGTGTGTGTGTGTGTGTGTGTGTGCGTGCGTGCGTGCGTGCGTGCGTGTGTGTGTGTGTGTTGTGACAGAGAGCTGACCAAGACCCCCCACATGGCCACCACAGCAGGAGATGAGCGGACGGTGCAGTACATGTTGGACAGATGGAAGGACCCAGACAGTGGACTGGACCACGTCTGGACAGACCACTACCTGGTCTACCTGTCCTTCCCTGATCCCACCACACCCAACCGGGTCAGCGTGGGTTAGTGGAGACTGTGATACACACACACACACACACACACACACACACACACACACACACACACACACACACACACACACACACACACCCAACCGGGTCAGTGTGGGTCAGTGGACACTCTGACACTTAAGTAAGTAGCCTTGCCAGGCCATGATGTCAGGAGGCCCGGCTGAGCCATTGAGGCCCATATAGGTCAGGAGCCTATCTCCTGTTTCTGTAGCGTGAGGCAGCTTGATGTACAAGTACACCCCCTGGACATGACGCTAGTATATCGCAGGGACTTACCCCCAATCCATCCCTTGATGCTGAGTGCCAAGCAGGGAGGCATTGGGTCCCATTTTTAGAGTCTTTGGTATGACCCGGCCGGGAATTGAACCCCGACCTCCCAGTCTCAGGGCGGACACTCTAACCACAAGGCCACTGAGCTGGTCACTTGCTGTCCTTTGAACAATATTTTGTTAACACTCATGCCATAGTCCGTGTCTAGATGGGTTAAAGTTGCACCGCAGTGCTGAACCCGTGGTGGAACAGGTTAATAGTGGTGTATAGTTTTATATTTATATTATAGGGTACCGGGTACTCTGTACATAGGTCTGTAGGGTGTGTTGCTATGCAGGTTGCTGCAGTCCTTCCAGGCACAAGGACAGATGCATTGCCACCCCACTAGAGATACATTCATCCTCTTTACATTCCAACCCTCTTTTCTCCAATATTTAGTCTGTTTTGTGAAAACTATTGCTGATTCAGATGTACATACTGATATCTAATAGCATCATAATCGAAATATGTCCATTTGTGCACATATTTCTCTCTCTCTCTCTCTCTCTCTCTCTCTCTCTCTCACTCACTCACTCACTCACTCACTCACTCACTCACTCACTCACTCACTCACTCACTCACTCACTCACTCACTCACTCACTCACTCACTCACTCACACACACACACACACACACACACACACACACACACACACACACACACACACACACTGCTGATCTGTCTGTATGTGTACTACATACTATGCACAGTATATAAACTGCATGGGTATCTCGTGTGGTATAGTAAGGTGAATGGTGGTCATGCCTGTGTTTATTCCAGTGGGTCCTGGGTCCAGCACTCCTCTGTACACGGCCAGAGAGACAGAGAAGAGTTACCCACCCAACCACGACCAGGACGATAAAGACGTGGTCCGTCCCTACGCAGCCTACAGCCCTGCGGGACACCCCCAGGTACAGTAGGCCTAGCCAGGCCTAACTTATTAAAATGATTTTGGTCGGGGCGGGGTGCCGTCGGTTTTTGGACGGCAGGTGAGCTGATCTGATTGGATCTCACCAACGTGTCGCCGCCCCTCCCCGGCCCCTCCCCCTACCTACCGCCCCTCCACTGCTGTGTTACGTCACATCATTTGGAGCCACGCCCACCTCGAAGGGTTGACTCCCACTTTTTTTGTTTTCTCAGAAAACAACTCCCTGGCCTAAGAACAGACATACTGTATCATAAATGTGCTTAGTCACTAGATTTGGGCAAGTGCTATGACCATTTTCACCCTACTGAGTGTGAATGTGTTTTTTTTTTTTTTTTTTCTTTTTTTTTTGTGATTGGAATTAGATATAACGGCCATACAGATATTATCAGCCAATAAAGGCTTTAAAAATGAATATCAGAAAATATCATATTTGGGAAAAAATATTACAAAACATGACTATTTTCTTTCTTTTTATTGTAAAGAAAATTGTCACATAATCAGGGAAAAATATTTGGGGGACTTTCCTAAATTATGTTTGAGTGGTTGCAGGCCTTGGTGCACGTGCTGTTGGGTTTTCCAAATCACTGAATGCTCCCATTATTTATTTTTTTGTCCACCACAAAAGCCTGCATGCAATGGTATTGGTTGATATCGGTTGATATCAATATCTTCTACTTACATCTCTACTTACAATGGATTCAACATCATGAAAACCCCCTTGGTAGACTCATCACATGATACATAAAGCATGAGGGCATTTTGCATGTTTTGCTTTCTATGGATTGTGACTACTACTTAGGCTTTGACCTGTTTTCATGCGGTTTCCCATGGGAGTTGAATTTCAACATTTTTGTATACAGTATGTTATTAGACACCATCAGAAACATACTGTAGCCCTCAATGTTCAATTCTGACACTGCTCTGTTCTAACCATGTTATTGTGCCATACTAGGGGAAGCTGGTCTATGCTAACCAGGGTAAAGCCAGTGACTATGAGCATCTGAACAAGACCATGAACCTGACTGGAACCATCGCCATCACCAGATACGGAGGAGCGGGAAGAGGAGCTAAAGTGGGTGCATTGTCCTAAATAAGTGTTTAAATGGGAAGTCCACCCATTTTCAACATTCTAATATTAGTATACCCTAGAGGTGCTGGGTGGACATGATAAAAAACGTTCCCCCATGCTGTGTTTCCTAGAAATGGAGGTCTGAAGAAAGCCACTAACTTGGTGAAACATCTTGATGACATCATCAAGATCTATTCTCACCATGTTAATGGATTTCTTTAGACGCTTCTTTTTTTCTGAGAGCGTACAAATGGAACCAAAAGAACCCATCAGGGTTCATTTGGTTCCATTTGTACGCTCTCAGAAAAAATGTTGAAAATGGGTGGATTTCAAGCTGAAAGCGTGTTTGTTTGGTGTCCTCGTGGTGTCCACCATGCAGGCCATCAACGCTGCCCCCTACGGGGTGTTGGGGGTCCTGGTTTACACAGACCCTCTGGACATCAACGACGGCCTGATGTCGGACCTCAACGAGACGTACCCTCACTCCTGGTACATGCCCCCGTCCGGGGTGGAGAGAGGATCCTTCGGCAGCCAATACGGAGACATGCTGACGCCTTACCTGGCTGCCAGAGGAGGTACAACATCATATGTTCTGATATAAGTTCTATAAGTCCATAGCTCTGTTACAACCTTCAAAATTCTCAAACAACCGCTTAAAACACGGGTTTTCAACCTTTTTCACACCAGGGCCCACCATTTATTCAGAATTTGAGCCATGCACGGACCACCACTTGAGGACATTTTAGTCCCACAGAACCCCAAAACTAAAGATTTCTCTTGCTTTTGTCCACAATTCCAGGCTGTATTTGGGAAACAAAACAGAATGACCATTAATCTTCTAGTTGTGTAGACTTGTGTAGGCTAATTCACATGATGAATATACCCCTGGCTTAAAATCAAGCTTAATGAAGGTCATTCATAATGTTTATTGCCATATTGATACAGCTGCCTCTCAATCGATATCTATCGCCCAGGTATTCGACCGATATATTGTAATAGATACAGTATACAGTATCTTGAATACACCACTAATGCGTAGTGCTGCTTCTGCCAGAATGCACAGAGAAAACCCAGGAAACAGATGCCTCAGTTAAAGGCAACCATGCTTGATGTAGAATTTAAACAAGCCTGGTTTTATCTAGCGTTATAATGTATTATAATGACTCTGCTATATAATATCCTCCATATCAGCGCCCCCCCACCACCTCAGGACATTATGGTGCTGCAGTTGAACTGTGGACTGGTACAGAAATGGACTGGTTATACTGTGTCAGTTATAGAGATGCGCAGTGACGTCACCGCCCCTGTTCCACTAGTTTATTCCCCATTCATTTTTCTCATAGACCTTTCGAAAATAATTTATATCAAGACGATTACGCCGCGGACAAAGCCAACTCGAGTCGTGACGAATCATGATGACACACTCAAACTTTTGGGACAATAAAATAATTTCTAAGATGAAAAACTAAACAAAAGGTCTTGTATCATGGCGTTTTCTACTTCTTCCTAATTTGACGATATTGTGTTTGTTGTCATGATTTGTCACGACCCGAGTTGGCTTTGGCGGCGGCGCAATCGTTTTTTTATTAACCAAGTCTATGAGGAAAATGAATGAGGAATCCACTAGGGGAACAGGGCTGGTGACGTCACTGCGCATCTCTATATCAGCGGTGATTGAGGCTCAAACCATTAGAAATAAGATGAAGGACATATACAATATAATATTAAGTATTAAAAACAATTTTAGAAATCCAGACAGGCTGA
This sequence comes from Benthosema pterotum, assembly GCA_039105355.1. Classification (NCBI taxonomy): domain Eukaryota; kingdom Metazoa; phylum Chordata; class Actinopteri; order Myctophiformes; family Myctophidae; genus Benthosema; species Benthosema pterotum. The sequence continues at coordinate 48,286,622 of CM076975.1, read as the reverse complement.
TCATTGCCTGTCTGTTTTGCAGAGGACACATTCAGAATACCAGAGGAGGACATAACTGGAGTCCCGCCTATTCCAATCCAACCCATTGCATACGAGGACGCCTACGTTTTGATCTGGTACGTTTATAGACAGTCTTACTTCCTGGATTGGAAGTACAGTATGTTGTGTTGTTATTGAATTCTCCTCCATGTGATTGGCTGTTTTAGTGCTTTGGGCGGAGCTGCAGCCCCTGCCACTTGGCAGGGAGCGTTCAACTGTACCTACAACCTTGGAGCTCCGGGATTCACTCCTACATCTGCTTTCAACAACAGGTAGAGTACGACTACATTTCTATTCAGCAACATATACTGTTTTCTCTTTAATAACAGATAGAGTAGGATTACATACTGTATCTCATGACATTAACAAGTAGATGAATAGATGGGGATGATTCCCAAATAAGTAAGCATTTGAATTACACCATAGCATAGTGTATATGCATGGCTGGAATTTGGCAAAGTATAGCAGCATTTTAGCGTTCAGGGAAATAATGATGGCACTTTACATGTACAAATCTGTTCACATTTTCTGGGAATGAAAATGCTGTTGTGATTGGTAGAATTATGTCTATGCAAACTCTAACTTACATTGTTACCAGGCTTTTCTCTTTCCCAGATTAGTAAATCCAGGATTGAGGCTAACTTTAGTCTGGGGTGAAACACATAAGCCAGATTAGACTTTTTAAAAGTGAAATAAATATATTGTCATTGTATTGTGTGACCTTGACCCCTCTGCTCTGTCCCAGTGATGTGAAAATGGACGTTTACAACAAGGGAGAACTGAAGAACTCCGCCAACGTGATGGGGCTGATCCGAGGGAGTGTAGAACCAGGTGAGGGACTTATTATACTTCACTAAAACTAAGTCAATGATGGGGTGGGGTCTAGGGGTTTAGTGGAGGGTGGGGGGCGTGGTCCCCCCACTTCTCTTACATCTAAAATATTTTTCGGCGGGGAAAAAAATGTTTTTTGACTTACATTTACTCAAAGCATTGTAAACCCTGATTCTAAATAGGCTGATCATGTCTGTATGTTCCAATAGTGTGTCTGTGTGTGTTGCGCTAATGTGCGTGCATGTGTGCAGGCATTTACAGTATCTTATGTGGTGTCCCCCCACTTCTAAAAGTCCCACTACAACACTGGTTGGGTCTATGCAAATAAAAAAAAAACGACAATAAAAACAAAACAAACAGTGACATTACTGAATGTGTTCTGTGTGTTTCCAGACAGGTATGTGATCTACGGTAACCACAGAGACAGCTGGGTGCATGGAGCCATCGACCCCAGCAGTGGAACCTCCGTCATGTTGGAGCTGACCAGAGTGCTGGGAACCATGGTCAAACAGGGTCAGTGGTTTAACTGTAGAACCATGGTCAAACAGGGTCAGTGGTTTAACCCTTAGTGTCCTGAACGCGTTTTGGTGTTTTATCTGTTGAAAAATAGCAGATCAACAAGCTCATGTCGCGCCACCGAGTGGCGCGACATGAGCTTGTTGTTCTGCTATTTTTGAAAAATTGTGAAAATGTGCTGCAAATCTCTGAATACATTATTTTGGAAGCAAACATTTTATCTCAATTTTTCGCTTCTGGGGAACCCCGAGAACAACATGTTTTCAGATGGCGGTCTGCAGCCAAATATGGATAATTCTGGTGGTCCTTGGCTAGAAATATGTTACCATCACTGACACAGGAGCACAGATTTTTCAGAAAAACTAGAATCTAGTGTCAGAAACTATAGAATCTAGTGTCAAAAACTCGATTCTAGCGTCAGAAAGTAGATTCTAGTGTCAAAAAGGAGATCCTAGCATCAGAAACTATCATTTAGTGTCAATAACTAGACTCTAGTGTCGGAAACTACTGTAGAATCTAGCATCAAAAGCTAGAATGTTGCTGCTGCTATAATCTGGTGTCAGGAACTACTGTATAATCTGGTGTCAGAAACTCGAAAGAACCATGGTCAAACAGGGTCAGTGGTTTAACTATAGAACCATGGTCAAACAGGGTCAGTGGTTTAACTATAGAACCATGGTCAAACAGAGTCAGTGGTTTAACTATAGAACCATGGTCAAACAGAGTCAGTGGTTTAACTATAGAACCATGGTCAAACAGAGTCAGTGGTTTAACTATAGAACCATGGTTAAACAGAGTCAGTGGTTTAACTATAGAACCATGGTCAAACAGAGTCAGTGGTTTAACTATAGAACCATGGTCAAACAGAGTCAGTGGTTTAACTATAGAACCATGGTCAAACAGGGTCAGTGGTTTAACTATAGAACCATGGTCAAACAGAGTCAGTGGTTTAACTATAGAACCATGGTCAAACAGGTTCAGTGGTTTAACTGTAGAACCATGGTCAAACAGAGTCAGTGGTTTAACTATAGAACCATGGTTAAACAGGGTCAGTGGTTTAACTATAGAACCATGGTTAAACAGGGTCAGTGGTTTAACTATAGAACCATGGTCAAACAGGGTCAGTGGTTTAACTATAGAACCATGGTCAAACAGGGTCAGTGGTTTAACTATAGAACCATGGTCAAACAGGGTCAGTGGTTTAACTATAGAACCATGGTCAAACAGGGTCAGTGGTTTAACTATAGAACCATGGTTAAACAGGGTCAGTGGTTTAACTATAGAACCATGGTCAAACAGGGTCAGTGGTTTAACTATAGAACCATGGTCAAACAGGGTCAGTGGTTTAACTATAGAACCATGGTCAAACAGGGTCAGTGGTTTAACTATAGAACCATGGTCAAACAGGGTCAGTGGTTTAACTATAGAACCATGGTCAAACAGGGTCAGTGGTTTAACTATAGAACCATGGTCAAACAGGGTCAGTGGTTTAACTATAGAACCATGGTCAAACAGGGTCAGTGGTTTAACTATAGAACCATGGTCAAACAGGGTCAGTGGTTTTAGAAAGAACCATGGTCAAACAGGGTCAGTGGTTTAACTATAGAACCATGGTTAAACAGGGTCAGTGGTTTAACTATAGAACCATGGTTAAACAGGGTCAGTGGTTTAACTATAGAACCATGGTTAAACAGGGTCAGTGGTTTAACTATAGAACCATGGTCAAACAGGGTCAGTGGTTTAACTATAGAACCATGGTCAAACAGGGTCAGTGGTTTAACTGTAGAACCATGGTCAAACAGGGTCAGTGGTTTAACTATAGAACCATGGTCAAACAGGGTCAGTGGTTTAACTGTAGAACCATGGTCAAACAGGGTCAGTGGTTTTTAGAAAGACACAACATTACAGTACGGCTGTAAATTGAACCGAAGTGCTTTCCGAACAAACAAAAACGCATGTTTTATACATACTGCACAAACACATTGACGGTTCATGAACATTGAATGGAGGGGGGGCGCGGTGGCACAGTGGTCACAGCTAGAAGGTCCTGAGTTTGATTCGTGCCCATACCCGAGTGGGGTTGGTGAAAGGGCCTTTCTGTGTGGAGTTTGCATGTTCTCCCCGTGTCCCCTAGGGTAGATACCCTCACTAAAACATGCTGTAATCCTGGGCTCTAAACTGCCTCCCCCTGGCCAGCCGGGGCGCCTGATGGAGGGGACAGGAACTGGTTGGAATAATGTGTTCCTTCCATGCGCTACGTCTAACCAGGGAAACTCCCCCCTGTCGGGTGAAAAGAAGGCAGCTTGAACTCCTCATGCGTTGAAGGAAGCATGAGGCCAGTCCACTGCCTCCCCAGGTTGGTGGAGGGTGTGTAGAGCCCAGGATCACATTAGGAACTAGCACTGGGTGAAAAATGGGTTACAAAATGTGGGATTAAAAAAAGAGCATTGGATGCATAAATGTGCTACAAAGACATGTGGCTATTGTGTTTATTAATGTTTATCCTCTGGACATTTTTAAATTAAGGTTTATGGTTTCATGTGTTTTATTGTGGCAGGAAAGTGGAGACCTCGCAGATCAATCATCTTTGGGAGCTGGGGAGCAGAAGAGTTTGGTCTCATTGGCTCTGCAGAATACACAGAGGTGACGTTATAAACCAGTCCTGTTCTGTACAGCAGGTACTGTTTTCAACCTAGGGACCACCATGTATTCAGCATTTGAGCCAGAGACCACCATTTAAGGACATTTTAGCCCCACAGACCCAAAACTAAAGAATTCTTTTGCTTTTGTCCACAATTCCAGGCTGAATTTGGGAAACAAAAACAGTCAAATATACAGTACAGATCAAAATGACCATTAATCTACTACATTTTCTAGTTGTGTAGACTTGGGCTAATTCACATCATGAATATTTTAACTCTTGGGAAGGTAAAAATGAAACCAAATGGACCCGCAAGGGTCCATTTGGTTTCATTTTTACCTTCTCAAGAGTTACATCTGGTTACCAGGGGTGTCTATACTCTATGGCTCTGTTTACAAAGAGACACACAGCTATACGATAGTCATATAGTTGTCAGGTGGTTTAGAAAGTTTGTTTCCTCCACATTAATGCCTCTCTCTGCTCTCTCTCTCTCCATCAGCAATTCTCAGCCCTCCTCAGTGAGCGCACCGTGGCTTACATCAACGTGGATATATCTGTGTTTGGTAAGAAACTGCACTGCAGTACGCCCATGTCTGTAAGACTTCCTGTCTGTTCTCTCGCATGTTAATAATTTGACCACCAGTTGTAGGCTTACCGTAGGGCATCGCTCGCAGTTGGTCGCGGTTGGTGCAAAACCCAACGATTTGTAGACTTCATTCTTTAATCCATGTATTAGTCCGAGCGCATCGTCTAACGATCATCCCGTTGTTGACTTTCATTTGGGACAGAATGGGCGCGGCCCATCCGCACCCATTCAATCCAATGCATTCAAAAAAGCCATTCCTGTAGATTCTGCCCCGGAATGTCGTTTGCGCACGCGGGTAAATCAACTAGGGCTAAATGTCCCTTCCTGACCTTTGACCCAGAACTTTTTGCTCAGATCGTGAGAGGACAGGTTAGTCAAGACACCAGAAATATCAAAATAAGGGTTTTTACCAAATGCACTGGCTTGAGCCATGGCATAGGGCAGAAAATGACGACCGCGTGAATCACGCTAAAGGAGTTAATAAATGAAACACTGACCCACAATGCTTTGCTCCTCAGCCAACGCTACGCTCAGAGCCTCGGCCATGCCGTCCACGCAGAGCGTCATCTTCACCGCCGCTAAGCAGGTAGGAGGTCAGAGGTCAAACAGCGCTCTGGGAACTAGCGGCTCTCGAACCTTTGTCACACAAATCTTTAAAAGTGTGTGAGTGCATTGAAACATTTCAAAGACGTTGAAAAAAACACTTTTCAACTTATATTTATATTCATATAGTTGGTCCTCACCAGTGTTCATGAGAAAATACCACTATTTTATTAGACCATAGTCCTAATAAACCCCAGGAAATTACTCTACATCTGGCTAATTTAAGAAAAATGCACATTTTGCCTGCATCCCAAAAACAGCTAAGATTCCTAAAACTAAAGAAAGCAGCACATGGATAGCAGCAAATATTTTTACGTCCTCTGGTAACAACCTAAAACATGAACCTTGTTTGAAAAGAAAAATAAAATACGTTGTCCTTGCACGTCATGAAGCTATGAACTAATGTTTCATTTTGTCACATTCCTGAGTAATAACTCATAATGTTGTTGTTGTGTGTTG